>JASDQU010014432.1:30766-53658 GCA_032191745.1 Picea mariana
TATATATATATATATATATATATATATATATGGATTGATTGAAAGTTCATTCTATCAGGTTGGTTCCTAGTTACAAGCTGAGTCTTGTTATGAGGGTTGGATTCCTCACATCTTAGTTGGATTTGAGATCAAAAAGTTGGGTCTTGTTATGAGGGTTGGATTCCTCATTTCTCAGTTGGATCTGAGAACTACAAGTTGGGTCTTGTATCAGAGAGTTGGATCTCTCATGTTTAGTTAAACTTGAAGATATTAAAGGATTGATTTTATATGTATTCATTCAAGTTAAATACATAAAAGAATGATATTTTATCTACTTCATATAGTTTTTGTTATACATGTTTATGAATAATTAATTGAATTGCATATATATTATTCAGTTAATTTAGTTAATATATGAAAGTGTGAAAAGTAGTCAAAAGTTTAAGACACTGATTCACCCCCCCTCTCAGTGTCAGTGTGTGTTTTCAACACATACAAGGAGAATGGTCAATAATAGTAGTGGTGTTAGTGGAGTGGGTTTGGTAACCTAGAGTTTATGACAATTCAAATAGAAATATAGATTATGGTGGAAATGAAGGGGGTACCAGATGGGTAGGTCAATAATTTGGCTCTACCATACCATACAACTTATTATTTAGGTCATTTTTCTCTATTTTCCTGTGTCAAGGAATAACTTTCCCTATCTTCGACATGTATGGCTCTATTCTTGTTTCCAAGTACTTCACATCGGCCTTGCAAGTTTTATCGCCAAAAAGGTTTTCAACAAGTTAGTTTAAATTATTATCAAATTGAGGTTATTTTTGTTCTTCGTCTATTTTCACAAAAGTAGAAATCCCTTAAGTAATTAATTATAGAGAGGTATTGGAAAACTGCTTGTTTGTTTATGTTTCCCTTGCTTAATTGCATTTCACTCTATTTTTTATTGGATAGGGACTTGAAAACCATGTTGGGTTTTTTTGGCAATTGAGGAGTTTTCTTTAAAAAGCTATTTCCATGCTCCTATGTTTAGGAAATCTCAAGAGGTTAAGGGTTTAAGTAAATCATCCTAGTGTGAAAGAAATGAGTCTCTCGGGATTTTAAAGAGAAAAAATTATCAAGTATTCCAAAGGAAGATGTCTATCAAATATTCTCCTTATATGTTAGCCTATGCCTATTAAGGGCATTCTTTACACTGATCTATTTGGATTTTTTATATGATCATTTTTAACTTATTTTTTGTTTTAATTGTGCTTGATGTGAGAATTTAGAGCCTAAAAATGTATAATTGTTGTTCCTTGTGCATGACTCTTAAGTTAGTAATGGAGACATTTATTTGCTAGTTATATTGAGTTATATTACCATATTTTTTTGAGTTCTACAACAATATAGTTGTTGCGCCTCTTTTGTCACCTTAGTGAGAAAAATAGAGGTGCTTGCAAGTTCAGTTGGGTTTGTTGAGCAGGACAGCTGCAAAGAAAAGGGTTAGAAAAAGAAATATAAAACAACAACTAAGAATTAAACTAAGAAATAAAACAACAACTAAATTTATAAACATAGGGACATAAGGACAAAAGAAACAATTAGACCCATGTCACCAATGATAAGGATGATATTAGTGAAAGAAAACACCGAGAAGCAAGGGGACTATGAGTCCCTTCTTCCTCCAAGGGAGGGCTCTTGGACCCCCACAAGTAAGCTCTTCTTACAACTTTGAAAAAGAAAATGAAAATGGTGAAATAATTCTTTGCTAATCCACTCAAGGGGTGAGATGGATTGCCCAATGCAATGGTGCAAATATACTCTTAGCAAGGATAAAAGAGTCCTCAAGAGAATAATGGCAGCATAACTTTGCTTTGAATTCCTTGAAAAATGAAGTGTATCCATGGCCTTTTTATAACATTCCTTTGAGCTATTGTTCAACTAGTTTGTAGTGTGTAAAGAGGCTAATTAGGGCATTTCTAGGTCTTTGACCAGGCATCCAGTCGAATCCAGTCCAGATTTGAGTGTCAAATCAACTTGGAAGCTGAACCAGAAGTGGGTGGGAGGCTGACCACTCTCATAAATGCGTCATTTCTCAGGTGCGCGGATTTTTGCGAAAACAGTCGCGCATGTGCGCAATTTCTGCGTTGTTGTTGCGTGCATGTGCACGCGTGCCCAGTGTCTTCATAGCGCCCTTTAATGTTTTCATTGTTTGTATAGTTTTTGACCCTTCATGAATGCTTTTGTGTTAATTCAGGTCTGTGGATGACTTCATAACTGTTTGACAATGTTGAATTCTTGTAACCATTTGCAGATGAAATTTCAGTGATAACAGATGCCCCATGATGGATGAGGTTAGGAGCATACGTATAGCTGAAATCCATCAATGTTTCTTCTACTGAGTGTGTTGTTGTAAGAGAGAGCAATAATGGGATCATCCAGAGCAATCCATTGGAGGGAAACAGGAACCGGTAGAACCCAACCTTCCATGAGGCGTGTAAAAAATAAACTGTGTACAAACAAGGCGGGCATGCCCCATGCTCGTGTCATGTAAAAAAAAAAAAAAAAAGAGGGATGAATTGTTGATGTAGACAACTACAGCGCCCTCGGGGGTGGTCAAAATAAAGGCAGAAGACAATTCTGTAGAGGAACATACTCTGAATAGTAGGCAGTGACATCTGAAGAAGTATCATGGATTATGTAAGCATTGATAGCCTAGCCAAGTTCAGAGGTCTTCGACAAGTATAAGAACTAACTGCAATAGTCGCAAAGTAAGACCCACCGTAACATGAGAGAGTGTTGATGTCAAATGTTATGGCGGACAACGACAGCAGGGACCAATTGTGGTTCTCCCTGTGTCGTCCGAGATCTCTCATTAGATGGGTAATGAGAATCAAGATACTGTCGCCCTTCTAGAAAACTGTGCTGATGTCGACAAAAAGGGGGATGCAACTCCCAGAAGCAAATGGCTTCGTGAAATCTACTAGGTGAGGTTAGGTAGTGGAGGAGGTACATGGACAAAGTCAAGATGTAGGAAGACTCAAGACTGCCCTTGGTTGGAGTATATGTGAGATAAAAGTGGTCGCAACCGTTCAACGAGGTCGAGTGTCAGGGGGACAACAAGACAAGGGATAAGTTGTGCCAGAGGTGGGACAAAGTGAATAAACTCAGAGGGTGGAGATAAGTGGCCTGTGGGGTAATCTAGAGATATGGACAATGTCATCAAGGGTAGATGATAAGTAGTGCCCCAACCAAGGGTGACATGGGTTGCGTTTTTCCAAAAAGGGGAAAAGGTCGCCAAAGGTGACGACAAAAAGGTAATGTAACTGCTGGAAATAAAGGTGTTTGTACAATAAATAAAGAATAATTTGGGATAAGTGTACAAATACAGAAATGGGTGCCACAGTGTGATATGGTTGGCCCAGGTAGGGCACAAATTGCTCGGTGAACTGATGGAGGTTGGGTGCCCCATGGGTGGGTTTTTGTATGAGGTAAATGAAATGAAGGGAAATTTGCAGATGGGAAAACTGATTGTGTTTGAAATGGAGGGTTCATGATACTACGGGGGTGCAGTCCAACAATAGAACCATAAAGAGATAATCTGGGAGTCCATTGGGAAAGCTAGCAAAATGAGGAGAAGGAGTATATGGCTGATTCGCGACATGATGCAAGACTATTGGGACTCCCATCCCTAAAAGGGTTTTTGAAAAATAGCATGAGTGTCAAAAGCGCAAAAGGGTGCTATGAATGGGACAACTCATGTGGGTAGAAGTGCTACCGGGTGACAGTACTAAAGATGCAACTGGAGGTGTTGGTACTGCAGAGCCGGAAATGGGGATCCTAAAGGCAAATGTCAGAGGGTGTGACTGGAGATGCAAGTGAGATTCAAAGGGAATGACTACATGCCAGTGCTGAGTATATACCTGAAGGGGTTGTGTTGATGTATGATGACCAAGTACCTGCACACATGAAAACCAAATACCCGGCGTGAACAATATCTGAAGAGAATCGAACATACTAGCCTTTATTTGATAAGTTTGAACATGAACATGCGTACCTGAGTGTGTCATGGAAAGACACTTTGTCGGGGAAAAGGGAAAAGCATAACCTGATGAAAAATGTCTGTGTAAGTGGCCGAAGATGGTTTAGAAAACGGAGCTTATGGGCTCCTGTACAAAAAAATAAAAGTGGGGAAAAGGGCTTAGATATGGACGGTGGGTCCATAATGCCATCCTAGTTTCACTGACACTATGGACTATCAGGCAATAATTTGGTGGGAATACCTGGACCTCCCCTTTTCTTGAGGATGGGTGAAGAAATATAATGAATTATATTCACGGGAGAATTGGTATGGAGTGTCGGAGGAAGCTTAGGAGGATGTGTGTGGCATTTTGTGGCTAATGTGTGGTGAATGTATGGGATAGATGGGCAATGATGAGTGTAATGCCCATATTCTGCACATATGGCACATGAAAAATTGGTTCGTATATGTTGTTCTTGGGGAAGCAGTGGAGCAATGGGATCTTTTTTCTTCTGTCTACCCCTAACAGCAACGATGGTGCTAGTGATTGGGGGTGAGGGTGGTGTGGTAGGAACAAGTATTGGAATCTGCACTGGGATTGCCTCCGACTGAGGGGGGAGGGATGGTTGAGGAACCATATTGGGTAGATGTAGATACCATACTGGGATTTTCCCCTGGAGGGGGGGAAGATCTGTGATAAGTGGTGTGGGGGCGCTCTCAGGGAACTCTTGAGGTAGTATTTCTTCAACTAGTGGAACTTTGATATGGGGAGGGGACTCAATGATGGGAGTCTTATCTCTGATGTCTGTTCCTTTAGAGGAAACTACACACAGTGGTGCTAAAAAATATGGGTTGAGGAATGGTGGTGCTCCCAGATAAGTGCCCAACATGGATGGGTCGTGGAATAATTCAGGGCCAATGTTGGAAACTGGAAAATCATTTGAGCTAACATGAACAAGGGGGAGGATGTTATCGATGTTGGCGGAATGGTTAGGCTCATAATGTGTAAGTTGTTCGATGGTGATGATTTTCCCATTGTGGGGGAACATCATCATACGAAACACAGAGGAGGCGACTGCCTTCATAGCATACATGTAGCTGCGTCCAAACAAGATATTGTAATCAAGTTGGGAATTGATAACTTCAATGTCAATGAGGATGGTTTTGCCCCCAAGTTCTATGGGGAAATTTTGACAAAGCCCTGCGGAAGATGTTGGTTGACCGTTGTAAGCTGGAAGGGTGATGGTAGAGGGGACTAGCTTAGGGGAGCCAATTTCTGCCACACATGTTTAGACATGATGTAGGTGGATGCACCTTCATCGATGATACACCGATAAACTATGGTGTTCCAAATATTAACTGGTATCTGGAAGGCTACTTGGGTAGGGAGACGTGGTTCTCCATTATCGGAATCAAATGTGATCAGCTGCATGTCAGTTGTGTCGACTGCCCCCAAGGCAGAAAGCAAGGATTTGCATTGTGATGGACAGGTTTGGAGGACTTCCAACATAGACATGGTTGTAGGAGACTGGGCTAAGTCATCAACCAGATTATAATTATGAGCAGCCTTAGCATGAGGGTTATGCACATTCCATCGTAAAGGCATACGTGGTATGCAAGGAATGGGTTCCACGTGAGGACGTAGAATCATCAATGGTTGTCCTGTAGTTGTTGGAAGTGCTTCTAAGGTGGTGGGGGTAGAGTCGAGAGGCATACCATATTGACGGTTGTGGGTTTGTAGAATAATTTCTTCACTGGTGAGGAGGATACTACGATCAACCGAATTCCTGGGTTGAGTGGCACCCGGGGTTGCATATTGCCCCATTTGTGGTGGGGTAGGGTTGATCACCTGTTGGGTGTTCATCACACCTTGGTATGGAATGGGGTTTTGAAAAACAGTTGGATGTAGTGGTTGCAAATACTATTATGGGGCCTGCTAAGGGGAAGATGGTGTCGGAGGGCCCTGTGAGTACATGGATGCCCTCATCCATTGGAGGTCAGGAATTTGGGGACAATGATGAGTATAATGTCCATACTCATTACATATAGCGCAAGGAAAGTTAGTGCGAATATTGTTGTTCTTCCCTTGGCGTGGTATATTGGTATTGATGCCCCCTTGGGGGTCCTGATTGCCTTGGTTCTGGTTTCCACCAGTCAGTTGGTTTTGCTAGGGTTGCTTTCCGCCTTGACCTTGGTTGTTGTTGTTCCTATTTTGTCCTTTATTTTTGGCATTGTTCGATGGATGTGTCGAATTTTCTGTATTCAACTGTTCGAAATTTTGATATTGCTGAATGGGAGAGGGTTGAACAAAATTCACCCCAGCATGAGGATGTGGGGGAGCCATGGGTTGTGGGGGACCAAGAAATGGAAAGTATGGATTCTATGGGGGTAACAATCTGTAAGGTACATAGGAAGGCATGGTGCTTTCACTAGTACCATAAGCTGAGGTAGAGGGGGTACCAGAACTTGTTTGAATAGGTGGGTGTATGGGGGGTGTTGGCGGTGGCCCACTGATGGGTGGAGGCATAGCAACAGGGTATGGTTTTTGATAAGGGGGTGGGGGGAAATAAGGAGTGCCCCCATATGCCGGTGGGTATTGAGGTGTTCCATACATTGGTGGTTGTTGGGGTTGTGGACCGTGGTGAGTGGTGTTACCAATTAGTCCATCTGCTGAGTGAGACATCCCAGGTTTGTCTTGGCCAAATGGCATAGGTTTTGGGAGATCAAGAAGTACAGTGTATAAGTACCCTAACTGTGAATAGATGAGGTTGTATTGTTGAGCCTTACTAATGGATTCCTCTTTTGATTGAGGGAAGGTGGAAGTGACATCCTTACCAAGGAGAGAGACAAGTGATCGAAGAAACCAGTCAAGACATTGTTGTTTGGTGGTTTCTACTTTGCACAAACTACGTCGCCTATGCCACTCGTGAATGTGATCAACGATATGTGTGACTGAGGTTTGTTTGAAATTAGAGAGTAGTTCTAGATCATTGTCATGGCGGATTGGTAATTGGAAGAAGGTCAAGAATGCTTTGGCCAAGGACTCGAAAGTTGCATGGGACCCTGATTTCTCATCTACATACCATTTGGTCGATGGGCCAGTAAGTGTGCGTTGAAATAAGCGCAGTCTGATGGAATCATCCATAATGCTATTGGAAGAGCACCATAGGTGAAAGGTCATGACATGGTTGGTAGGGCCATCTCCTTCCTTTCCTTCAAACTTGGGTATGTCTGAAAGTAGTTTGGTGGGTATTGTCGGCCATGTGGGGTCATGCAATATAGGATCATTGATGAGTTTGCTTAGATCATTGGTATGTTAAGAGAGGCCAAATATGGCATCAGGAGTGTTGGTTGAGGATTAGCTCCTGCCATGGTGTGAGTGTGTGGTGAACCTAACCCTTGAGGGGGGCTAGGTGGGTTGGTACTTCCCCCTTGAGAGGAAGTTGGTCCCCCACTTCTGTGTAAAGGAGAGCGAGTGGATGGAGGACCTTGGGAAGTGGACCCAAGTAATGTGAAACCAAGCAAAGCTAATCCCAAAATAGTAGCACTCACAGGAGTGTGTGAAGGTGGTATCGATGAGTGGGAAAGACCAGACACTCCCCCTAATACAGGAGGGAGGTTTAGCAAGCGTCAGGAATGACGGGGATTTTGTGGGTCCCCTATGATGTCCAACTAGCTGAGTGAATGTGTGCAAATGGTGGTGAGAGTAATAAAGAAACAAGCGTTGTTTGTTGTATTTTTGAACTTTAGCTAAATCAACATGTAATCAAAAGTGCATCATACATAAAGTAAAAGAATCATATATGTGGATAAGTGGGTTTTGTCCATGTGGGGAATCATAGAAAACAAATGCTCGTGTCCTAAAAGATGTAACGTCTTGCCTCTCAAATAGCACTGGACCTTCCAATAGTACTCAACAGTGGGGTCTGAAGTCACCGGAAGAGAAACTAGTGAAGGATGAAATAATTGGTTATAATGAGGGGTAAAGTGGGCATATCCCAAAAGAGCTGGCGATATTTCCCAATAGCCACACAAAATCCAATCAAGGTGCAATTGCAGCCCATAATTGCCACCTGGGTAGATGTCCTAAAATTTGGTCTCTAGGTACCTCAGTCAAAGTGCGGCATTTAGATTTTCGGCCTAAGAAATGGGTCACGGGATGGATCCCATCCAAGAGGTGGGTGCCTCAAGGGGGGATGCACAGAACAACTGGACCTCAGCCTTCAACCCTTCACGGGTATCTCCCCGCCTTATGGTGTTAGGAACACTTGACTTGGAGGATTTTCAGTTCCCTATTTGACAACTTCTATGGTTTTGACAATGTGAGAACCAGATAACGGGGATTTATTTGGATGCCTATCCCCGAAATCCTACCTAGACTAAAAAATTTCTTTTGGCACCTCCTGTGGAGGAAAACTTAGTGAGTTTTTAGAAAAAAATTAGATGTAGTTGTTTTGAGAGGTTGAGGGTGTCGACCAACCTCGTTGAATTAAAATGGGAGTGGATAGTTTTGTCAAGAAAAGGGTGGGGTGTTTTCGGAATCCCTTTGGAGGAAACTTACTTTGACCTCTACGTTTCAAGAAGAAGCTATGTGAGTGATTAGTGACTTTTGTGTGTGAGTGAAAGTGTGCCAATTTTTTAGTGAATTAGGTGTCACCTTGCTGCATGTGGACTTCACTTGGTCCTTACAAGTGTTGATTACCTAATTAACTAAGTGCCTTTGGTACAACCTTGCATAATTCAAAAGTCCCTAGGAAGCTAGCATGTGGACATGTGGGTCCGTTACTATCCCTTTAACTCCCTATTGTGATGTAATCTAAGAAAAGCTTTGAAACTATCCTAGATTGAACATGTGGGCATGTATGGGCCCATTACAAAACCTTTAAACTTCCCTAGTGATTTGATCTAAGAAAGTAACTTTCGAACACTATCCTATCTTTGTAGCATGTGGGAATGTATGGGCCCGTTACAATATTAAGATGTGTTTGAAAAAGTAAACTAAGAGGAGTCCCAAGAAGGGATGTTGTCCTCTCCTAAAGGTTTTAATCTTATTAAGGGAGATGAAATTGTTTCACAATCTTTTTCTGATTCTCAAGGTCGCTTGGAGGCGCGAGAGAAGAGCATACTAAGTGATTGTTACCCAACTTATAGTCCCAATGCAAGTTAAATGTGATTAAAAATGATTTCCAACTTATATTATGAGTCAAAACAAGCCATCCATGTGGCGAAAATGAAAGCAAAAGAGGAAATTGATTTAAACCCCCTAAGTGCCTATGTGTTTTGACTAACCCCTTTATATGATGAGGGGACTAAGTGTGGTGTAGCTTTAAAACATGCTTGAAATCATTTTTAAGAAGGTAAATGGCCTTCCCCACATCTCAACAACTTTACAATGTGAATTTTTGCACAGATGCGCGGGTCTCAGTGGAGATAGGGGCGCACAGAGCGCATGTGCGCAGACAGAAAAGAGTCAAAAAGCGCACGTGTGCAGAACAAAACTGTCACTTGGGCGCATGTGTGAACGATGCGTGTCTGTGGGGTAAAAAACCCACGCACAGGTGACACATGGCCGTGAATGAAAATTTCGGATGAAATTCTCTCAATTCACCTTGGAATTGGATGATTGGCAGGTTGGCTTAGGCCAGTTGATGCACCTGCAAGTTAAATAAACCAAAAGAAGAGCAAAAAAAACCCAAATGGGGTAGGAAATTGATACCTTTCCCCAGTGGAGCCACCAATCTGTTGCGCCTCTTTTGTCACCTTAGTGAGAAAAATAGAGGTGTTTGCAAGCTCAATTGGGTTTGCTGAGCAGGACAGCTGCAAGGAAAAGGGTTAGAAAAAGAAATATAAAACAACAACTAAGAAATAAACTAAGAAATAAAACAACAACTAAATTTATAAACATAGGGACATAAGGACAAAAGAAACAATTAGACCCATGTCACCAATGATAAGGCTGATATTAGTGAAAGAAAACACCAAGAAGCAAGGGGACTATGAGTCCCTTCTTCCTCCAAGGGAGGGCTCTTGGACTCCCACAAGTAAGCTCTTCTTACAACTTTGAAAAAGAAAATGAAAATGGTGAAATAATTCTTTGTTAATCCACTCAAGGGGTGAGATGGATTGCCCAATGCAATGGTGCAAATATACTCTTGGCAAGGATAGAAGAGTCCTCAAGAGAATAATGGCAGCATAACTTTTCTTTGAATTCCTTGAAAAATGAAGTGTATCCATGGCCTTTTTATAGCATTCCTTTGAGCTATTGTTCAACTAGTTTGTAGTGTGTAAAGAGGCTAATTAGGGCATTTCTAGGTCTTTGACCAGGCATCCAGTCGAATCCAGTCCAGATTTGAGTGTCAAATCAACTTGGAAGTTGAACCAGAAGTGGGTGGGAGGCCGGCCACTCTCATAAATGCGTCGTTTCTCAGGTGCATGGCTTTTTGAAAAAAAAAGTCGCGCATGTGCGCGATTTCTACATTGTTGTTGCGCGCATGTGCGTGCACGCCCAGTGTCTTCATAGCACCCTTTAATTTTTTCACTGTTTGTATAGTTTTTGACCCTTCATGAATGCTTTTGTGTTAATTCTAGTCCGTGGATGACTTCATAACTGTTTGACGATGCTGAATTCTTGTAACCATTTACGGACGAAATTTCAGTGATAACAATAGTGTTATGATATTGATTGACATCATAGAGTGCTATGAAAAGTATATACAATAATCTTGGTGTTTTTAGGTTTTCATAAGGAATTTTCCATGTTTTCATGAACATGATTGAAGTTTCATTGCAGTGAGATGGATGGCATCATGGAATTTTAAATGTTTTGTGGTTGGCATGAAATCCCTTGCTAAATTTTAATTGCTAGCATGGATTTTATTTTAGATATGGAATTTGAAACAAAGGAAAATTTATTTTCCGATGGAATAAATCATAGGAAACCCCTGAGTACTTCCCCACATTTCATGGATGGCAAACAGGGTAAATCGTCGTCCTAATTACGGGCCTAACTCAGTGGGGACATCTAGTGAGGCTCAACAATCTCATCAAGAGAAACAATAGTTGGTCAGGGATTTGACCCCGAGACCTCATTTGAAAAAACCATAGCACTCAACCACTTGAGCTAACCCACTAGGCTTGAAACAAAGGAAATATAATCTTAAGTTCGATAAATTGTTTTTTTTAATTACATATGAACATGGAGAGCCATTTTAGAAATCCTTATATGGTTTTTTAATTAGAGATAATTTACTAAGTGAACCATGCTAATTGTAATCCAAATAGTGTATTCTATATTTCTTTGATTTGATAATTTAATAAGTCATGCTTATTGAAATCCAATTAGCTTATTCTAGATTCCATCTTCTTATATTTATTTCTTTCGGAGGTTAGACAGTTTGAGTTTATTTTAAGAAAAAAAGGCCAAAAGTTAGGAAATGGCAACTATAGTGTATTATCATTTATTTAAGGTTTTGCTTTCTATGTTCCTATACCTATACGGGGATTTCATTCTCTAGAAAATTGACAATGAAAGCATAGTTGTTAAATAAATATTATAAATTCTTAGATTTGTTTCTTTGAGAGTGTATATGCTTTGGGTTTATTTTAGGCACAAAATTCAAAATCTAGGCAGTGGAAGCTATAGTGTATTATCATTTATTTAAGATTATATTGTCTAGGTGCCTAGACCTTTATGTAGGTTCCATGTTTTGTTGAAAAATGATGATGGAAATTTAGTTTTCCAAGACATATTGTTGGTCACAATGAACAATGAAAGAAGTTTGTAATTGTTAGGGTCCTAACCTGCACATAGGTAGAACAATATATTCAGATGTAATAAAGGTCAATATTAATAAGGCCTTTCAATAAAATAGAATAAGGCGAATGTAAGAAGACCTAATAGAAGATTCCACTTCTAGAAGGATCTTCCTCTATATGCTTCTTTTAGTATAAATAGGAGTCGAGGGTATGAGAACCCTAGCTTGGATATTATTGTAATAGAGCTCTGCTCAACTGGAGGTTGCCCCCTCGAAGAGGCCCGTGAACATTGCTTTCATATTCAAAGTGTTATTTCTGTTGTTATTCTTATATCATTTCAGTGTTATTGTGGTGAATGTTCTGGTTATATTGTTGTTATTCTACCATTACTAGCATTTTATTTCTGCTTTGCATACATTTTATATCCGGTATATTACAAGTGGTATCAAAGCACTTTCCTCGGTAGAAAGTGTGGGTTAAATTTTTTTTTCAGGGTAGAGACGTATTCCGGCGTCTTTAAGCCACAGAGATCTGTCGTTATGCACATAAACCCATGGTTGAGGGATTCATACACACAGGAAATACAAGTGGTACTTAAGCGCACATTTGTTGGCCACCCTTGTAACCCCTGTTGGTACCCCTTCGAGTGGTAGTGCATCAAACAACACTTGTGTACCGATCGGCCTAGATTACCTGAAGCCCTCTTTAGATAAATCGATCAGCCACCTGACTGCTATAGTGTCACCGAGAACAACACTTGGGAAGATACTCTCTAGTACCTGGGTAGTCAGTTAGTATGGCTAAGGGTACGGTCTATCCTCCTTAGTTAGTGCCCTGAGATATTGGGCCGAGTACTACTGTTGGACCCCGCATGTATATCAAAGATTTATAGCATAGGGAAAACCCTTTTCTATAGAACCCTTGAATACCTAACCCTTGGGGACAAAAACATAAACAAATTAAAACAGACAAGATATATTGTCACGCAACTGTGTTCAGGTTGCCAAGTAAATACACATTTCTTTCTGGTTAAGCATTTGGGAATTTCCTCTCTACAGTATTCTTCAGACCGGAGTATAACTCTGTAAAAAAAAAAGTCTGGAATTTTTTTCACCATTATTTCAGACCTATTATACTGGATTCATCTCTTCACCCTTATCACATTCATCCATATCATTTTTTCGGAAGAAAAACAATTTACCCTGTCTGCTCCTTTTCAGTTCCCCCTTCCTCATGGACCATACTCGTAGCCAAGACTTGGAAGCTCGCTTCAACACCTTGCAATATGGTCTCATTGAGACCCAACAAGAAGTGAAACACTCAGTGCCAATGTTGTCGCCATCAATACAACCATGCAGTCCTCAATGGGTGAAATCAAACAAGACCTCACCACCCAACTTGAATCAGTCTTTTCGACAGTCTACACCAAACTACATATCTTTACAAATAACCCTTCCTCTTCCTCACCCCCACATACTAAATGTGCCCATTCCTCTCATTCCCATACCTTGCAAAACCATCACTTTCAACGTCACCTACGCCTTCCATGGGTGGATGTGACCAAATTTGATGGCTCGGACCCCACTTCTTGGGTAACCCAAATGGAACATTACTTCTCTTTATACAACATTATAGATGACTTGGCCAAACTTCAGTATGGTGTTATCTATCTAGATCAAGAACATTGGCAATGGTGGAAATGGAGAAAAAATTCTCGTCAAGGGTATATTGCTTGGACACAATGTGTGGCAGAGCTTTATGAATGCTTTGACACTGACACCAACCATTTGGGTTGTTTGACAAATCTGAAACATTTAGGAACAGTGGAAGACTTTATAGCTTCCTTTGAGCATCTAGCTTTTAGAACAGAGGGCATGTCTGATGCCTTTTTCCGAGAGTGTTTTATCAGCGGCCTCAAGGATGAAATTTGGGCCCATGTCCTCATGGCTCGGCCTAAGAGTTGGGTGGAGGCTACCAAAAAAGATAAAGAAGCACAACAGGTTGTATCTTCTCAAAACCGCAAACCCTCCTTCATCCCTCACCCTAAACCAATAAATCCCGCTACTCCCTCTGCTCCACTAAAGATCCAAAAATTGACCTGGGCTTAAATGGTTGAACACCAACTCAAAGGCCTTTGTTATAACTGTGATGAAAAATATTTCCCGAGCCACAAGTGTAAAGAACAAAATATTTTTATGGCCATCTCTGAGGAGATTTCAAAAGAAGATGAAGAAACTCCCTCTATGTCTGAATCACCTGAATCCACTGACATAACCCCTCCCTCAGACCCTCCCGAAGTAGAACCAGTCATTTCCCTCAATTCTCTCACTGGCTTCTCTGCTCCCCAAACCCTCAAGCTAATTGGTTACATCAAGCATCAGAAGGTCATCATTCTAGTTGATAGTGGCAGCACCCATAATTTTATTCATCACTGCATTGCCCAAGAAACTCATTGTTACATCCATGTCGTCAATAATTTCCAGATCATGATTACCAATGGTGGTTCCATGAAATTTGGAGGACGTTGTGAGAATGTGTGTCTCCAAATTGGTGACTACCACCTAAAATCCCATATGTTTTCTATCGACATGGGAGGTTGTGACATTGTGTTGGGTGCAGACTGGCTAAGGACTTTGGGTCCCATTCTCATGGATTTTAAAGACTTAACCATGCAATTTGACCAGGAGGGCCACCAATATAAGTTCCAAGGCATCATCGTCGATTCACCTGAGATCATTAGCTCCCATCGCATGGAAAATCTGCTCAAAAAGGGTCATTCTGGTGTTATCTCCCAACTCCATGCCATACAAGCAACAGAGATACCCTCGGTACCGCAAGACCTCCAAGCCATCATTTCTAAAAATCAATTAGTCTTTTCCACTCCCCAAGGCCTCCCTCCTTCCCATGGTGTTCATGATCATTCCATTCCCCTTGTACCAGGAAGCCTTCCTCCCAATATTTGTCCGTATCGTCACCCCTTTTCACAAAAAAATGAAATTGAGAAAATGGTCCAGGAACTCCTTACTACAGGCGTTATCCGCCCTAGTACGAGCCCCTATTCGTCTCTTGTGGTCATGGTCCTAAAGAAAGAAGGTTCTTGGTGAATGTGTCCTAACTTCCGTGCCCTAAAAAAACTTACCATCAAAGACAAATTCCCCATTCCTGTCATTGATGACCTCCTGGATGAATTGAGTGGTGCCCAATTCTTCACTAAACTAGATCTTCATTCAGGCTACCACCAGTTACGTATAAAAGAGACAGATATTCCCAATACTACCTTTATAACTCATGAGGGCCACTATGAGTTTTTTTTCATGCCCTTTGGCTTGTGTAATGGCCCCTCCACCTTCCAAAGCCTCATGAATCATGTCTTCCATCCTTTTCTCCGCCATTTTGTCTTAGTTTTCTTTGATGATATCCTCATCTATAGAAAAACCTGGACAAACCATCTTGCTCATGTGGATCGAGTTCTCCATCTACTCTCTTGGCACCAACTTTTCCTAAAACAATCTAAATGTGCTTTTGGCACCTCAGAGGTAGAATACTTGGGTCATCTAGTTGGCAAAGATGGCGTCAGGGTGGATCCTAAGAAGATTGAAGCTATGCAATATTGGCCTCACCCAAAGACTCTTAAGAGCTTGTGTGGATTTCTAGGCTTAGCAGGGTATTATCACAAGTTTGTTAAGAATTATGGGAAGATTGCAGCACCTCTCACTGCTCTCCTCAAAAAGAACTCTTTCACTTGGACTCTAGTCGCTGCTCAAGATTTTCAAACCTTGAAGATGGCCATGTGCACCACTCCAGTCCTCACCCTTCACGATTTCACAAAGACCTTTGTGTTGGAATGTGATGCCTCAGGGAAAGGAATTGGTGTTGTCCTTATGCAAGAGGGTCGACCTTTGGCCTTTACCAGCAAGAAACTATCTGAAAGAAATCTAGGCAAATTCATCTATGAAAAGGAAATGTTGGCTATTATGCATGTCGTGGATCTGTGGCGTCCTTATCTATTGGGGAAACGGTTCCAAATTAAGACAGACCATCAAAGCCTCAAGTATTTTTTGGAACAACACATTTCCTCCCTAGAACAACAAAAATGGGTGATTAAACTCTTTGGATATGATTATGAGATCATTTATAAAAAAGGAAAACATAATGTGGTTGCGGATGCACTTTCTCGAAAATATGAAGATGAAGGATTCCTTTTTTCTCTTTCATTCATTGTACCATATTATCTCCAAGCCGTTCACCAGGAATGGCTACAAGATCCCAAAAGTTCACAGTTGATCTAGCAATTGCAGTCCAATGCTCCAGCTTCCCCAGGGTACTCTTGCCTCCATGAGGAACTTCGATACAAAGGTCGTTTGTATTTAAGTAAACAATCAAAGCTTAAATCCATGGTACTTTCTGAGCTTCATGCTACACCCACAGCAGGGCACTCCAGGTTCACCAAAACCTATGACAAGGTCAAACGTTCCTTTTTCTAGGATGGTATGAAATAGGAAATTCATAATTTTGTAGCTGAATGTGACGTGTGTCAACACAACAAGGGAGAAACAGTCAAATCGTCGAGCACACTACAACTGCTCCCAATTCCACCTGTTATTTGGAAGGATATCTCTATGGATTTTATTACCGGCTTACCCAAATCGAGAAATAAATATGTCATCATGGTGGTTGTTGACCTCCTTTCCAAGTATGCTCATTTCTGCACCCTTCAACACCCATTTACAGCATCCACGGTGGCTCAAATATTCATGGATCAGGTCTTCAAGCTTCATGTCATGTCGCACTCTATTGTTTCTGATCATGACCCAACTTTCACAAATAATTTTTGGCAAGAACTGTTCAAGATACAAGGCACATAATTGCATCTCAGCACAACTTATCATCCCTAGACTGATGGCCAAACGGAAGTTGTCAACAAGTGTTTGGAAACATATTTGAGGTGTTTTACCTCAGAAAAGAAAAATCAGTGGGCTCAATGGTTACCCCTAGTTGAATGGTGGTACAACACTTCATACCATACAACTACAAGCATGACTCCTTTTGAAGCGGTATATAGACAAAATCCACCTTCAGTTATCTCATACTTACCGGGTGCCTCAAAGATCCAGGCGGTTGACCTAACACTTACATCTCGAGAGGCTATTCTCCGTACCCTCAAAGAGAATTTGGTCATGGCACAGAATCGCATGAAGCAACAAGAAGATCAAGGTCGCTCTGAACGTCAATTTGTAGAAGGGGATCAAGTGTTTCTTAGACTCCAACCTTACAAGCAAACTTCCCTCAAGGTTGATCATTGTTAGAACCCAAATTTTATGGTCCTTATACCATGCTCAAATGTGTGGGACAAATCGCATATCAGTTATCTTTGCCCAACCATTCGAAGCTACATCCTATTTTTCATGTTTCATGCTTAAAGAAGGTGATTGTAGCTAAGTTCCAAATTCAAACCAACCTTCCAGAGTTAGCTGAAGAAGGATCCATTTGGCTACAACCAGAAGTATTTTTGGACCAGCGTGAGGGTCGCCTACGTCATAGAACCATCAAAGAAGTGCTATTCTAGTGGAAAGATACAACTCCAACAGACGCCACTTGGGAACCAACTACCATTCTGCATCAATTTCCTCATCTCAAGGCTTGAGGACAAGGTTGTTTTTAAGGGGGCGGACATGTTAGGGTCCTAACCCGCACATAGGTAGAACAATATATTCAGATGTAATAAAGGTCAATATTAATAAGGCCTTTCAATAAAATAGAATAAGGCGGATGTAAGAAGACCTAATAGAAGCTTCTGCTTCTAGAAGTAACTTCCTCTAGATGCTTCTTTTTAGTATAAATAGGAGTTGAGGGTATGAGAACCCTAGATTGGATATTATTGTAATAGAGCTCTTCTCAACTAGAGGTTTCCCCCTCGAAGAGGCCCGTGAACATTGCCTTCAGATTCGAAGTGTTATTTATGTTGTTATTCTTATATCATTTTAGTGTTATTGTGGTGAATGTTTTGGTTATATTGTTGTTATTCTGCCATTACTAGCGTTTTATTTATGTTATGCATACATTTTATATCTGGTATATTACAGTAGTGTCATGAAATGACATCTATGTATCTATGCATTCGAATTTAAACAAATCACTTTTGAAATATGAGGTGGCACAAAACCTATGTTTTTAAGAGCTACTATGGTAGTTTTATTTTCTTTTTTGTTTTGCAAAGAGAGTCAAGTTTAATATGGAACTCCCATTTGGACACATTATGCTAATAGTATCTACGACATCATATTATTTCCCCTGCTCATTGGTTGTTTTCTACTATACTGAAAATGAATATGGTCTGATAAAAAAAATCGTTTCTCTTATCTGTAAATACAAGCAATGGTGTGAGAAACAATCTTACAATCTTTGAGTATAAAAGTGGAGAGTACAACAAGATTGGATATTAGAATTGTGTCATTCAACTCTGACATCTAAGTTATTTTCATTTGGTCATGATTTCTTTATGGATATGATAAGATCAATGTGGTTTGAGAATCTTAAATTTGGCTAAAAGACATTTTGTAGAAACTTCGATATTTTGTATGAAAAATTTCAATGAGGTGCATATTAAAGAAAATAGATTTGTATGACATTCAATCAAAATTTCACCTCAATGTGGCAAAATCGCCAAAAAAAATTTCTAACTTGCATTATACAACTTCAAGTTTAAAATGAAATAAGAAAAAGGTTGATAGTATCGCAATGTATACGCATAAAAGGATTGAAAAGAATGGAAAAGAAGAACATATAAAATTGTAGCAGGGAAGTGGAAGGAAACATGGAGGGTAAAAGGTAAGAAAAATTCCAAAGGCCTAGGTTTCTAGAGTTGTAGGTCATCTTCTATCCAAATATCACCTCGTTGAAGTGCCATCTAAACTACATAATGCGGAATCTATTAGGATTTGTGCGAATCTATATTGCTTCTATATCAATACCCCATACAATGTTACGACGAAGTCTCTCTACAAAGGAAGTTAGTGTATGCTTGTGTCAAGTGTTGAATCTGATGAAGTCTTGCCTAGTACCATCATATGAAGAAATTATTGAATCTATTGTATGATTAGTTATTTTCTCTCTCATAGAATAAATCCATATTTTACTCATAAAATGTCTTTCTAGTGATGGAAAACTTGAATGATTCTATTTGGAAAAAATGGGAAGTTGTATCGTGAACTATAATTTATAGAACTAAATTAGGAACTCATAGTTGATAACTAAAATACAGTGATTTTTTATGTTGTTGCCAAGTATTTTTAGGGGTTTATAAATAAACAACTTCACTCTCTCTTATTGAATCTCATTGAATTTTTGACACATGGATTTACTTATACAAACAATGACATAATTTAGCATAAATTTTGTATTGCAATAATGTCAAGAAAGAAACACATTAATGACAATGTTATTGTAATAGTTTATTCATGTAAGGGGTCACAGGTGCAATGGGGGTTGTCATCAACCTTGAAGAAAAAAAATGAATTAAGTTTTATATGTGGGCTAGGAGAATCCACCAATAACCAAGCAGAAGTGTTAGCTCCACTCCAAGGATTATCCATCACCAAATCAAAAGTATTGTTTTCAGATTTCTGTGGTGAGTAGTTTCGAGGTTAATTGTCGGATAATCCATAGTTGGTGTCATTTTTTTCATCGACGTTTCGAATCCGAATTGGGATTCATCATCAAGACTAATCGTCAATTACAAAGCTTGTTGATCTTTGTCAATTAATAGTAGATGCAGGACAATCTTGAGATTTGTAATTAGGATAAAGGTGGAGCTACAATGGTCATGAACAGAATGGATTACAACAACAAAATGATAGAGCATCTCACCACTACTGGCAGTTATAAAAATTTGGACAACAACCGAATATCCAAGGTCATCAAGGAAGTTAAGAAGGCCATAAAATCCTCCAACCTAGATGAAAGAATAAAGAAACAGCTAACTCAAAACTGCCTAATCACCCCTAGAATATATGGACTCCCTAAGATCCATAAGGAAGGAGTTCCCCTGAGACTAATTGTCAACACAATTGGCTCCCCAACCTATGAACTAGCCAAGTACATAGCAAGGATCCTAGGACCCTTAGTTGGCAAGACAGACTCATACATCAAGGATTTGAAAGACTTCGTGGAACTCATAAAAAAGGAGAAAATTGAATCAAAAGATATGCTCATCAGCTTTGACGTGGTTTCACTCTTCACTAAGATCCCGTTAAATGAAGCCATTCAAGTTATAAATGAGGTTGCAGACCCTCAAACAGCTAAACTAGCAGAAGTTTTTCTACAATCAACCTTCTTCAGCTTCCAAGGAGAGTTTTTTGAACAAACAAGCGGAGTAGCCATGGGATCCCCCTTATCCCCAATCGTAGCTAACCTCTACATGGAGAAGTTTGAGAAAAATTCCCTTGAAACATACCCCCTCAAACCATCTAGATGGAAAAGGTATGTTGATGATGGGGGTTCTCAACGTTGGTATCATCAACATACCTTTTCCATCTAGATGGTTTGAGGGGGTATGTTTCAAGGGAATTTTTCTCGAACTTCTTCATGTAGAGGTTGGCTACGATTGGGGATAAGGGGGATCCCATGGCTACTCTGCTTGTTTGTTCAAAAAACTCTCCTTGGAAGCTGAATAAGGTTGATTGTAGACAAAATTCTTCTAGTTTAGCTGTTTGAGGGTCTGCAACCTCATTTATAACTTGAATGGCTTCATTTAATGGGATCTTAGTGAAGAGTGAAACCACGTCAAAGCTGATGAGCATATCTTTTGATTCAATTTTCTCCTTTTTTATGAGTTCCACGAAGTCTTTCGAATCCTTGATGTATGAGTCTTTCTTGCCAACTAAGGGTCCTAGGATCCTTGCTACGTACTTGGCTAGTTCATAGGTTGGGGAGCTAATTGTGTTGACAATTGGTCTCAGGGGAACTCCTTCCTTATGGATCTTAGGGATTCCATATATTCTAGGGGTGATTAGGCAGTTTGGAGTTAGTCGTTTCTTTATTCTTTCATCTAGGTTGGAGGATTTTATGGCCTTCTTGACTTCCTTGACAACCTTGGATATTGGGTTGTTGTCCAACTTTTTATAACTTCCAGTAGTGGTGAGATGCTCTATCATTTTGTTGTTGTAATCCATTCTATTCATGACCACTATAGCTCCACCTTTATCCTAATTACAAATCTCAAAATTGTCCTGCATCTACTATTAATTGACGAAGATCAGCAAGCTTTCTAACTGACGATTAGTCCTGATGATGAATCCTGATTTGGATTCGAAACGTCGAAATCAAAAGTAATCAAAAAAATTATTGTGATTAGAAACTCAGCTCTTATAATTTTCCAAATTAGCAATCAGTATGTATCTCAAAACTCATATATTTCCATTTTGATTCAAAGAGTTAACGAGGTTGCATTGATAAAAAATTTGGTCACCTCAATTTCCCGCTCTTTGGAATAAAAAAAAATAATATCAGAAGAAGAAAATTTTGAACGATCATAATCTCACAGCGTAGCCCTCAGTCTCAGCTTCATCATGCAACTTATGGATTCAAAATCTGAGTCTGCATGGTCAAGATATCCATGTTTTTGTCTAAAAGAGAATCTCGTCATGTGTAACACAGTCAGTTTCTCTCTCTCGGCACTGATTTTCTCTTCATGTGTAACACAATCGGTTTATCTTCTTCTATCCATTTCCTCCTCTCTTTTCCCTCCATTTATCCACACTTAATATCCTATTAAGTGTTAAAATTAATCTCTTATACACACACTTAATATCCCCCATACCCACGAATTTGATCCTATACTATGCTCCCATACATGGTATTATTTCTTATTCCACTTATTGTTACACTATTCTACTCTTCCTACACTCTACCACTCTTCCATACTCAGTTTTATTTTCATATTTCCCATCTTCCTCTCTCATCCTATTCTTCATATCACAATCCTTATCACTCCACCCCTCACCTGTCCAACCAATCCACTCTAATTATTCTTATTTTTCATTTTCCCTCCCTTACTTCTCTTCTTTGTGGGTTCGTATGCCCCTTATCCTTTCTTACTACCCTACGGGATCTCACTCCACACCCGCCATACCCATAGTGCCATGACACTCACCTTTGATTCATACCACTTATCCCAACAACCTCCTCTACATATGATCCCCCTTACTCCCTCCCCCCATGCTCTCGTTATCCCATAATTAGAATTATTTTTATCTCACTCTCTTATTCAAGTTTTCAACTAACCATAACATGACATGTGGACCAATCATAACAAGACATGTGGCAGACATGACAATGAATGTAATTATGACATGTGATAGCCTATGGAAACCTATCACAACGAGACACATGGTGATGACATGGAAATTGACAGGGTGATGACTAGATTTTGA
This sequence comes from Picea mariana, assembly GCA_032191745.1. Classification (NCBI taxonomy): domain Eukaryota; kingdom Viridiplantae; phylum Streptophyta; class Pinopsida; order Pinales; family Pinaceae; genus Picea; species Picea mariana. The sequence goes on from JASDQU010014432.1 coordinate 52,931, forward strand.
CTGGGTGATGGCAAGGATGTTGATTGTGCATTGACTGGGCAAGTGGGCCATCAAAATTTTATTAAGTCATAAATTTCCTAAGGCTCAACCTCCATAAGTTCCTCTTGTTTCACATGAATAACATGGTAATACTTACCATATATACACTACAATATCAACTACCACAAGGAATGTGGGATTTTAAAATTCAAATTTTAACAAAAGACCAAGATTAATCCATGAATTGGATGGACGATGGTCGAGTCTTCGACTTCTCGAGCTCATATCTTCCGTTCCCGACCTCCATTTTTGGAAAAATATACCTTTTTGGAAATGTGATTCGATGAGGAAGACGATGGAATATTTTTGAAGGGATTAATTCAGCCATAATTCTTCCAGAAATGGAAAGAACAGTCAATTCGGTTTCCATTGTTTGTTGGTAAATTTGTTTAAAACCTCAATTTCCCGAGGCTATAACTTGATATCCAAATATCCAAATATCTCTCAAGAGGACTCGTTGAAAATATGGAATGATCAAGATTACTTTTTGAATGGTTTCCATGGCTGAGAGGTCAAATATTGTTAAGGTCCTAACCCGCACATAGGTAGATCAATGTATTCGGATGTAATAAAGGTCAATATTAATAAGACCTTTCAATAAAATAGAATAAGGCGGATGTAAGAAGACCTAATAGAAGCTTCCGCTTCTAGAAGGATCTTCCTCTAGATGCTTCTTTTTAGTATAAATA
>JASDQU010014432.1:53758-88223 GCA_032191745.1 Picea mariana
GTTTGGAAACCTATCTGAGGTGCTTTGCATCGGAAAAACAACACCAGTGGGCTCAATGGTTACCCCTCGCCGAATGGTGGTACAACACTACATACCATACAGCCACTCGCATGACTCCTTTTGAAGCAGTGTATGGACAGAAGCCACCGTCAGTTCTCTCATACTTACCGGGTACATCAAAGGTCCAGGCGGTCGACCAAACACTTACAGTCCGAGAGGATATCCTTCGTACCCTTAAAGAGAACTTGGTCATGGCCCAGAACAGAATGAAGCAGCAAGCCGATCAAGGTCACTCGGAACATCAATTTGTAGAAGGGGATCAAGTGTTTCTGCGGTTGCAACCATATAAGAAAACTTCCCTCAAGGCCGAGCAGTGTCAGAAGATAGCACCTAAATTTTATGGCCCTTACACAGTTCTAAAGCGTGTGGGACAAGTCGCATATCAGTTAGATCTGCCTAGTCAGTCGAAGCTACATCCTATTTTTCATGTTTCCTGCTTGAAGAAGGTGATTGGAACCAGGTGCCAACTTCAAACCAACCTTCCAGAGTTAGTTGAAGAAGGATCCATTTGGATTCAACCAGAAGCAGTTTTGGACCAGAGGGAGCGTCGCCTGCGTCAGAGAACCATCAAGGAAGTGCTAGTACAGTGGAAAGATATGACTCCAGCAGATGCCACTTGGGAACCAGCTACCATTCTGCAGTAGTTTCCACATATCAAGCCTTGAGGACAAGGTTGTTTTTAAGGGGGTGGACATGTTAAGGTCCTAACCCACACATAGGTAGATCAATGTATTCGGATGTAATAAAGGTCAATATTAATAAGACCTTTCAATAAAATAGAATAAGGCGGATCTAAGAAGACCTAATAGAAGCTTCTGCTTCTAGAAGGATCTTCCTCTAGATGCTTCTTTTTAGTATAAATAGGAGTCGAGGGTATGAGAACCCTAGCTTGGATATTATTGTAACAGAGCACTGCTCGACTGGAGGTTGCCCCCTCGAAGAGGCCTGTGAACATTGCTATCTGATTCAAAGTGCTATTTCTGTTGCTATTTCGTGTATCGTTTCTGTGTATTGTGAAGATTATGCTGGATATTTTACTGTTATTCTGTCATTTCTAGCATTTCATTTCTGTTCTGCATATTTTATATATCTGGTATCTTGCAAATACTATGATCAAAAAAGTAAAACACAATCCACTTTTTAAAAAGATAGCCAGTTTAAAAAATTGGGAATAAAAGTTTATTAAATGATCTTTATTAAATATGAAATGGGCCCCACTTCAAGGCATGAATTATAATGACTTAAGTTCATTAATGAGACTTCAATAAAGCATCAATTAAAGATATTTATTCCAAAAAGGATGCATGTAGAAAATTCTAGAAGGAGAAAACACTAACTACTTCAAGAAGTTATGAGAGAAAATTTTAAAAGGTGAGAATTGGAGATCATCAAGAGGTTGGCAGTCAGAAATGTCTACAATGGCGAAGAATCTGCAGGAAGAAAAGCTCTATATTTCCAAGATTCTATATATTGACCTGCTTAAACTTTTCTCTCCTTACATTTTCTTCTTCTATGTTTCCTTCCATCAAATCTTTCATGTATCATCAGACAAACATGAAGATTTGGGTCTGAGCAATTCTTTCTCTACATTCTTCAATCATCTTGTAATATTTTAGGTCCATAGGAGCAAGATCCCTCCTTGTAAAAAGGCAATTGCTATTTCATTTAGTTTATTAGTTTTCAATGAGATTTTGGAGAGGTTGTTTTATCCCTCTTGTTTATGACATTATTAATCTTGTCATATTTGGGACATTGTTATAAATTTATTCTACAAATAACTACTTTGGGGAACTACATTAGTGATTTCTCATACTTTGAGTTGAAATAATGTTATTTCAAATGTATTTTCTATCAAAATATTTTTTGATTTCCAAAGAAATACTCATTTAAAGTTCTTTGAAGACCTATCCATTTCTATTTGTTTTATCTTCCAAAAGTCATAGCAGATTCTAGGTTCATTTTATTTTATAAGAAAGGCAGAATGTCTGTTGAAATAAGACTCCAAAACCTTGTGGATACAAATCTTTGCTGACACACTTTATCCTTTCTTTCTTAAAATGATATGATTTATATTTGTATAGTTGTATATAAGGGTTGTACATTTGTATATACAAATCTTTGTTGGGAGATCTTTCAGGATTTATTTTTTTTGAATTCACCCTTTGCATTTATTGTAGAATCATATAAAGAATATTTCAACATTTCAGCCAAAGAGTACCACCTCTATAAAAATGCAAGGGGATTCATATCCTCGTGAGATTGTTATTTGGATCTTGACGAAACTGAGCATCGACATTTTTTGCAACCATACTAGGGAACAATTTATTTTCAATATATTTGAGGCTTTGTTTCATATTTTATTGAGGGACCTGTTACCCCCTCCCAAACAAGGGGTAACTAAGGATATGATGTCTCGAGGCTTGTAGGTTGAAGACATGGAGTGTAGAGAGACAGATGGCTAGTTGAGCCCACTTTGAGCAGAAAAATCCTTTCCTCTCCATCGCACATCGACAATAGCATAGTAGTGTCCACCACACCAGTTCGATCCATAGAGGATAGCAATTCTTTCTTCATGAGGTGACAAATTTGGTTTCGTGGTAAGTGTCATTTTAATAATAGAAGAATTAAGCATGTTGCAAAGGGTCCTTTCTTGATTATGAAAACATTTGCTTGGAAATTGTATATTTTTCCTTATTTCACCTTGGTGGTTGACATAGTTTCCTAGTAAGTGGGTCACCCTCGAGGAAATGGTTTATACTGGGGGGTCTCCTTGAAGGGTAATCATACCATTCCCACTCATTTCTACCATTTTCCACACTTCTTCCTTTTTGTTTCCTCATATTTTGGGTTTTTGGGCTTATTCACCTGAAGAAGGGCTTATACCTCATTTCATGGGAAGAAGGGGCTAAAGGTCGGGAGGTGTTGTAGCTGGAAAAATTTTAAAGCCATAAATTATCCCTCTAGATTCTCTCCCTAAGGTATTGAGAGGAATGAAACACTTCTCCATAAAAAATCAAGGATATTTAAAAAAATGAAAATACATAATTAATAAATGTCCCGCTTGTTAGGGGAATGCATTTGTGGTGTCTTTTACTTTCCATTGCACATATCACTCAATGTTTTGGACCATAATAAATTAATGGAAAATAAAAGGACTTGGAAAAAGGTTTCATTGCAAACAAGGGATGCAAAACACCCTCCACAAAGGCACCCATAAATGAGACAATATGAGCCCTTGATATGTCAAGAACCCCATTCCCAAAAGTCATACCCCCCACCCACCTCACATTCACTACATTGACTTAGAGAGGGTCTTCTTGGGAAACACTCCTTGACTTGGGGATTGACCTACCCAATAGGGCACCATGAAAATGCTCTATACTTAAATTTGGCATATTTTATAATGTCTTTGAGCAGTTCATTAGTTTGAAAAAGGGGGGATTTAATGCACTTATTTGGGTGGTTCTTTTATTAAATGTGGCTTACTTGGCATGATACATGTGACTTGTGTACCCTTGGAGGGCGTACTTGTTTTTATTTGCAAGACCTGACCAAGTGAAATCTATCCATGGAGTAATTTTTCCATTTTGACCTTCATAGGGGTTTGAGAACCCCTAGGATGGACGTCATACCACATAGGTTGGACAGAGCACCCTAAAGCCTTTGTGTACAAAGGATAGAGAAAATTTCCTTTGGAGGCACTTTGACAGCATTTGAGGATGGCATCATATCCCTTTGCACCTGGGCATTGGCCTCTAAAGGCCTAGGAAGTCACTTTCTAATCCATTGACATCATTTGGAGGCTAGGGTTTGGGGGGCTTGATGGTTTTGGAGGTGATGTGATGTGGTTTGAAGGAAGTAAATGCATGGAAGGACACTCTATCACATGATATATTGGAACATGGCCTTTGGAGGGCCAACAATCTGCATTTAGAGGCTCAATGACTCACTTTTATGCCTCGTGTCACCCTTCTAGGGCATGGTGTCACCCTTGTTAGGGTTTTGCTTTATGAAATTTTATTATTTTTAAGTTGTAAGAGAAAATAAAGCGGGTCATCCCTCTTTTAATTTATTTTTGACATTTTTTATGCGTACAAATTAGTTTAGACGGTCTCATATAAATAGAGGCCATCTCTTTTTCATTTACACAACTCATCACTTGAGGGTTCTCCCTCTATTGGATTGAAATTCCATCCCTCTTCGGAAATTTTCTATCTCTTGTCTCTTGTGCAAAATGAATTATATACTTGTCTATTGGTGGAATAAATGTTGGCGACTTCTCTTGGATGCTTGTTCTTAGCAATTTGTCATAATTTCTTGATAAATTAAGGTTTTTGCATGCTATCTCTTGGAATAGGTAAGGAATTTATGTAATCTTGTGAGTTTTATTCTTAATTTCAAGGTTATTAATCAAACCCTTGGAGGAGAATAAGGGCATACACTCACAATCAAGGAATTTTCTTCCATTGTTGTTGAAAAGGCTTATCGATTGCTACAAGGAGTAAAATGTCTTACACCCTTGTAGCAAGACCTTGATAAGGTTTGTTTTCTATAGGGAGTCAAAGGTCTTACACCCCTATAAGAGAAATGAACCCTATTTTAAATTGGTTATGACCAAGCAAGAGACTCCATAACCCAATAGATAAGGCACTAATTACATTGGATATTGAATATTGTTGCATTGGTAAACGTGAATTTTGAGATATTGAAATTGTTCAAGTTGGATATAAATTCTATATGATATTAACTCTCTTGTCCTCTAAGGGAGTCTTGATTGGATAAGTCATTGATCTGCTGTAATAAACATTAAGCTACATCCATTAGGGTTGTAGCAAACTCACTATCTCTTACTCTTTTACAACTCTTCTACCGCTAAAATTTACGTGTAAGCTATGATATTTGATCTATTGTTAAAAAGTTATTATTTGGGTGGCTTACTTGTTGATTTTAGAGGCTAGAAATTAATGCTATAGAAAAAATTTTCTAAATCTATTGAGTTGTCATAAATACTTGTTGATAACATTCATTAACAACCCTTATTTGTCATCAAAGTCTTGGTCTAATCATTGAAATATTTTTTGTTATTTGCAAGATTTATTTTCCAACATCATACACTTGATTTTGATGCTTTAAATTATAGCTATTATGATTTATTCATTGCTGATATATATTTCCATACTACTACAAGTTTGGGACAACAAGGTTTCTTGTTGATTACCAATTGGTTTTGAGGCTTATATCATCAGATGGTGTCTTGTTTTGGATTTTCTAACACTATTTTGCAGGCACACAACCTTGGAAATCATTTAACAACTCCAAAGACTCTTTCCTCAAGCCTCAATCCTCTCTTTGACCTTGAACTATAGGTTTTTTCTTCTATCTCCTTACTTCTCCCTTTGCAATCCCCCTAGGGTCACCCGAGAAGCCTTCCTTGTGTTGGAATTTTCCTTCACTAAAATGAGGGGGATATCTATTGAGGTGATAGTGATAGATGTCCCCAGTTTTGTCACACATTTGTTGCTTGGGTTGGGATTTGACCAAACTACAAATTGTGCGATAACAGGACCGAAGTCTCCATGGTTTGAAGTTTCAAAAAGAAGATTAAATAAGAATGCTACTTGTTCTAGATGCACGGGGTTTAAAAAATATTATTCAATGATATTTGAATGAACTCAAAAAGAACCAATAACAATCAATGATTCGAGAGGATGAACTCCATAATAGTTCCATTGAAATAACTCTTAAATGCCCTAGAAACTCCATTGGAAAGATTCAAGAATCTCAAGAAGATTTGTATTATGACTCCTCTAAAGAGTTTATTTCATGTTGTGATTCTCCTTTTCCTTCTCCATCAAGTTAATCAATGTCTTTAGAAGATTCAGCAAAAGGAAGAGGTAACCAAAGAATGAGGTGATTGCATAGAATCCCTTTAAATCTGCCAGAAGTAGATTTTCAAATGCCAGACATTTTTATTGAAATATTTTCCACATTCTTTGGAAATACTTTGAAGGATGCAGAGAAACATTTGTTTGAATTAAAAATCACATGTGATGTTTTCAATCTCACTGAAGATAATGTTACATGTTGATTATTTGCACAAACTCTGTGTGGCAATGCTCATGAATAGTTCTATTCATTGTTGCTTGGGACCATTTCCAGTTGGGATGTGGCGGATACTTGATTTGCTTAAAATTTCATCCCAAATGTTTTCAATGTTGTTGACCACCCACCCTCTCCCATATGGATACAAGACAATGAAGAGAGTGATTTGGAAGAAAAACCTAATCAAAGATTGGAAGATTTTTTTGAATCAAGTTATATTGTTGAAATTGAAAATAAAAATTCCAATTTGCAAAAACAAGATTTCAGCCTCTCATATACTCCATGTGAATATATTCTGATCAACAAGTTTGAGAATAAAATTGAGGAGCCTCTACCAAATGCACAAGAATATTTTATCCAACATACTCATGTGGAAAATGTTGCAACGGATGATGAAAATCCACAAAAACATTGACAGGAAGAACAATTGGTGGAAGAAATTAATCCTGTGAACAATGATGGGAAATATTGCCATTGCATAAAGGAAGAATGTGTTCAATTCATTGCCAATGAATCAAGAATATTGGATGGGGATAAGGAGAAAGGTGAAAGTATTCTCAGATTGGAAACTCCTCATCCAATCAAAGACAACAACATTCTTGAGCAACCAAGAATTGATTTCATTGAATCATGGTTCCAAAACATTGTTGGCCAAGCAATGAAATCATATTTTCAACATATCCGGCTCAATTTTATTTCACCACACTTTGGGCATGCTCTTGACTCCTTGAAAATAGCCCTGATATGTACCCCAATTTTGGAGTTCCTTCCAAAGATCATGGATGCTTGAATGGTTCCATTGTAAATCTACCTACACTTGAAGGTGCCCCTTTCCTCCAAGTAGGATAAGCTAGGTAGATCTTGTTTGTAAACAATTTGTTTCTTTAGTCAAAGTTTTGCATAATAAAGCAGTTCCTAGATGAAGATACAGTGTTGAAGATGACTCCATATCCCATTGGAGAAGGAAGTTGGTCTTCATATTCTCGTGTTCTTGAAAACCCACAGGGGGTCACTGTCTCGCGGTTGGAGGCATTTATTGACCAAAAATTTGTTCACCTTGATTTCCCTCTCTTTAGAAAAATTAAAAAAAAATGATATTAGAAGAAGAAAAATTAGAACGATCATAAGCTCACAGCATATCCCTCAGTCTCGGCTTCATCACACATCTTACGGATTCAAAATCCAAGTTTTTATTCTCAATATATCCATGTTATTGTCTAAAAGAGAATATTTCATGTGTAACACAGCCGGTTTATCTCTCTCGGCACTAAGTTTCCTAAATTATACTTAGTCTTGGAACTACACTTCTTATAACTTCCTCTTCTATCCATTTCCTACTCTCTTTTCCCTCCATTTCTCTTAGTATTTTATCCACACGTAATCTCTTATTAAGTGTTAATATTAATCTCTTATTAATATTTTATTCACACCTAAGATCCCCCATACCCCTGAATCATATCCTCTACTATGCTCCCATACTTGGTCTTATTTCTTATTCCACTTCTTCCTACACTGCTCTATTCTTCCTACACTCTACCACTCTTCCATACTTAGTTTTGTTTTCATATTTCCCCTCTTCCTCTCTCATCCCATTTGTAGGGTCCCCAAGGACGAGCTCTGTTGTAAATCATGTTCTGAAAGGAATTGTAATTATTTTTTATAGGTTGGTGAGCCAAGTTTTAATAAGTTGGTGGCTTATGTGTTTGTTAGGCCAGGGAGCCTAAGTGTTGAAGGCCAGGAGCCTGTTGTTGTATATGTAATCATGCAGAACATTTAATAAAATTGTAAACATCGCCAGGTGCAGACCGACCACTATGAATGAGTGAAGGGGGACTGAGCTTCCATAGAGTAGGCAAGGGATTAGGGGTTGGAAGGTGGGAAAAGGGGCTAAGTGTTAAGCCTAAGGGGCTTCAGCCTTGGGAATAATATTTTAATATTATTCCAAAAAGGCATGAGCATTTCATGTTTTATCCTAAGTTCCTAACCATGAGGAAGGGAATGCATGCTGGGGAAACGCATGCAGTTTCCAAGGCGACAAGTGTCAGCCCAGGCCCATGCAAATAAAATGACAAGATTAGTCATGATGGGGGTTCTCCTCCATTCCACCTGATGGCCTGAGCGCATACGGGCTCTGAGCGGTATGACTGATCCAACCTCTTTAGAGAACCCTCGTACATCTTCTGAACCAAAAAACCTGTGTCCGTCTGGAGAATCCGTGTGCATACTCTGTCTGAGATCGAGCCTGCGTGTGGGGTCTCTATCCCAAAGCCATGACCGTGAGCCATTTGGCCATTGTTGAGCCTATAGGAAATCCGCGTCAGTTTTTCCTGTTGATTGTTGTGGCCAGGCAGTGTTGGACTGCATGTGGCTTGTTGGCCAGTGGAGCAACACTCTCTCCAGGTGAGAGAGTGTACAGGGGAAGGAGAGAACTCCTGGAAGGAACCCTATAGCTGCCACAGAGCCCGGAGACTTCCGGTCTAGTCTGTTGCTATAACCCAAGGCAAGGGAGGTTAGCAGCCGAAGGACTGTCCGGGTGACAGAGAAGGTGTATACTCCTAGGGTGGAACGGGCATGTGGGGAATGAGGGTCTGTGGGCAGTGAGAGTGAGAGGTTCCTGGGAGAGAATCCCATCCTTGTGGTTGTGTGTTGTTCCCCCTGTAACCTCAGCCTAACCTAGGATTCCTTGTCTTGGTGTGGAGCTTAGTCCCAGCTCAGGGGTGACCCATTGTTGAGCTAATGAGGAGTGCAGTCTAAGGCTGGGAGGTTCATGGAAGGCCTGCACTTGGTTGGTGGAATCTACCACTATTAAAAGATAAGTATCATAGGATGTTAATTTATGATTGTGCATCTCTATATGATATTATAACTAACATGTATTCCATTGTGTATATGAATTGATGTTAAATAGTATTGATTGTTGATTATGGCAGTAAATCGTATGATTACTCTGTGTTGAATGTGTTTAACTTGTTTTAAATGCATGTGATTAATTGTGAGTGAGAATGTTTTTATTCCACGTAGTAACACCTACACAGTAGTGAGTGAAAAGGGGTGTTACAGTTTGGTATCAAAGCCAAGGTTTCAACACTGAGCCTGGATGGGCCAGTTGAGTGGTCTTTGGACCAGGGGTGTGGGGAGAAATTGTATCTGGAGGATCAATTTCGGACCCTGGCAAGCTCAGGAGGTATAGCGGTGTGTGAAACCACAGCCGGTGTGGTCTATGGCCACAGAAAGAGAGGACTCCACACCAGCAGTACTGGAGGAGCCTTAGGATCTATTCGGGAGGGAAATGGCGAACCTTCATGACCCTGGATCAGGAAAATGTGCATAGGGTTTAAAAACTTGTTCTGAGATGCACAGGAACCTGGGAATCGCGATACGCGAATTCCCGAAAACCCGAAAACCATGGAGATCTATGCGGTAGATCTGCGAGGAAGACTCGACCGTCAGATCTGGCAAAGTCATGCTCAGGTTAGTCGTGAAACCTTTCGTATTTCACAAAATTAGAATTTTGAAAGTTGGGGGTTGGAAAGGAGAGTGAAACGGGAATTCACAAGTACCGAAACCCCAAAACCCGAAGCCCCGAAAACCCAAAAACTGAAACACCGAAAAGATCTGTGTCGTTGATCTGAGGAGGGGATCTGGCCATTGGATTCCTTGCTTGGAATGGATGTGGGTGTATGAATGAGTACCATGTGCCAGCGAGTCGAGAAGACAAGAGAGAGTGGTAGGACCCTAATGACGTCACCGAAGGTGATGAGGATCCTCCGAAACGTGCCATGCGCCACTATGGTAGAGGGTGACAGCTGTGTTGTAGGCCCGTAGAATAAGGTAAATCGGAATTTTGGAAGTCGGGGGTTGGAAAGGAGAGTGAAATGGGAATTCTCAAGCACCGAAACCCCGAAACCCGAAGTCCCGAAAGTCCCAAAATACCGAAAACTGAAGTTCCGAGAGCAAGGAAACCAAAAATTTTGAAATTTGGGAATTAAGGCGACAAGAGTGGGAGTCGCTACATCGTGAATTTCTGGTCACGAAACCCTGAAAGGCTCTGGACCATTAGATCCATCTCATCGAGGATCGTTGGATCACGTATAAGAAACCATGTATCGGATTTCGGGGATAGGAGTGACAAGAGGTTGGGAGTCACTACATAATGAACTCCCAGGTGCCAAAAACCCAAAGTCTCAGGTACTAAAAACCAGAAGGCCTGAAAGTCCCGAAATACCGAAAACTGAAGTTTTGAAAACCCGAAAATTACAGAGCCGAATGAGAGCTCAAAAAAATTATTTGAATCGAAACGTCTTTTGTTCTTGTTCGTATTGGCTTATAAATGTTGTGGATTGTTCATCAAGGTTTAATGGACTGACAAACTTCGAATTGAATTGCAAAGAGTGTGTGTGCAGAGTTCAATGAGGTTCAGGACTCCAGTTAACCAATGCCGAGTATGGAATGGGAAAAGGTGCAGATTGCCTCCGAAACAAAAGACGAACGGGAAGGAAAGAATGTCAATGTGGAAGTGGAAGGATCGAACTCCAATGGGCATGGAAAAAAGAAGTATAAGGAAGGAAACATAATGAAAATCATTGAAGGATTGTAAAGAGATTCCCAGGCTTGCCGAGCTGATAGCCGAAAGCTCATGAAAGTCAAGGATCAACAGGGTGAATTCAACTTAAAATTATTGAAGAGCCTGGAAAGAATAGAGAGGAAACTTGAGAAGGGAAGAGACTCAAGTAAGATGGAGGGTCACAGAACCCCTGGGAGAAGAAGGAGATCAAGAAGCATAAGGACTCCCGAGAGGAAAAGGAGGTCGAGGAGTGGTAGCCGACATCTTAGTCGCTCCCAAAGACATTTCAGTAGGGGAACACATAGTAGTTCAAGCTCGTCTCCTACCAGAAATCTGGAAGGGATGAATTGAAAGGGGAAATCAACAAGATTAAACTGCCTACGTTCGATGGTGAACATAAGAAGGAAGAAGATGTCGAAACATGGTTGTTGGGTATGAAGAAATACTTCCAACTGTAGAATTATTCTGCCCATGCAGAAGGAAGAATTGCAATGTACCAGCTGAAAGGAAAAGCATCCATGTGGTGGGATCAGTTGGTGCAGGTGCAACACATCAGGTAGAAAGAGGTCACGTGGAAGGAGTTTAAGAGGTATTTTGAGAAGAAATACCTGACCAAAAGATACTATGACAGAAGAATAAAGGAGTTCTTCGAACTCAAGTTGGGCAGCATGACCATTGATGAGTATGAACGGAGTTTTCTAGAGCTATTGAATTATGTTCCATTCATCAAGGACGAGGCTATCAAAATTCAGAGGTACCTGAGTGGACTGCCACCTTCCATTGGTGACAAGATTCAATATGACGATCCTAAGACCATGGAAGAAACCATAAGAAGGGTGAAATGCTTATATGAACAGCAAAGAGAAAAGCCTACCTTTCGAAAGGCTTGGGATGACCAGAAGAGGTTTAAGAAATAACAGAGGCAGAAGGGAAACAGGCCTCCCTTTTTCAGGAACAGTCCTTGGGGATAGTCATCTTTTAGAGAGCCCAGGAAAGTTGAAGGGAGTGAGAAGATGCCAAGGCCTCCACCTATGGAGTGTTGGGGATGTAAAGGGAATCATAGGTATAGAGACTGCCCCCACAGAAAAGATAAAGCGAGAATTGTCCATACTGTTCAGCAGGATGAAACAGTGGAGGATATGGGCAACATAATGCTGAGGATTTACGCAGCCCTAGACAATAAACAAGAAGAATTTCAATCGCACATGATTGAAGTGGAAGGTACGATCAACAACCGACCACTTGATATTTTAATTGATTCAGGGGCTAGCCATAGTTATATAGATCCTAGAGTGGTGGACAGTTTGCATCTAACGAGAAGAAAACATGAGAAGTCTTGGTTAGTGCATTTGGCCACAGTGACCAAGAGGAAGGTCACTAAATTGGTTAAGTCTTGTTCAGTGGACATGAAAGGATTGAGCACTAAGGATGAATTGAATATTCTGCCTTTAGTCTCTTGTGACTGCTTAATTGGGATGGACTGGTTGGACCAGCACCATGCCCTTCTGGACTGCTGCAACAAGAGGTTTACATGTCTGAATGAAGAGGGAAATCGAAAAATAGTCCAAGGAATTCCCAGAGTTGTGGCTGTCAGAGAAATCTCATCCATGCAGCTRAAGAAGTGCTACAAGAAGGGTTGTCAATTATTTGCAACTCGGGTGGAAGAAGCATCCTGAGATGTAGTCTCGAATCTAGAATACCAYGAGGTACTCAAAAAGTTCAAGGACATATTTCAGGAGGTACCTGGACTACCTCCAAAGAGGGACATCGATTTTTCTATAAATTTGATGCCTGGAGCAGCTCTAGTTTCGAAGGCTCCTTATAGAATGAGTACACCAGAGCTAAAGGAGTTGCAATCTCAGCACGAAGAGCTACTAAAGAAAGATTACATTCACCCCAGTGTGTCACCGTGGGGAGCCCCGATCCTACTCATGAAGAAGAAAGATGGGACGTTGATACTGTGCATTGATTTTCGGCAGTTGAATAAGGTCACTGTCAAGAACAAGTATCCTTTGCCAAGGATTGATGATCTTTTTGATCAGTTGAAGGATGCGAAAATATTTTCAAAAATAGACCTTAGATATGGATATCACCAAGTGAGAATAAATGATGAGGACATCAACAAGACTACCTTTAGAACAAGGTATAGTCATTATGAGTTCACAGTGGTGCCATTTGGGCTATCCAACGCACTTGTTGTTTTCATGCGCTTAATGAATGGAGTGTTCAGAGATTATTTGGACAAGTTTTTCATAGTCTTCCTGGATGATATCTTGGTGTATTCCAAGACAGAGGAAGAACATGAGCAACACCTGAGAATGGTGCTGCAGGTTTTGAGAGAACATCAGCTATACGCAAAACTGAGAAAGTGCTCATTTTATCAAAGGCAGATTCATTACTTGGGGCACATTATATCAAAGGAAGGGATCACTATGGATCCTGAAAAGGTTGAGTCCATTCAAGAATGGTCAGCACCCAGGAATGTGGTGGAAGTTAGATCTTTTATGGGTCTGGAAGGCTACTATAGCAGGTTTATAGCCGAATTCTCAAAGATAGCTCATTCTATCACTTCCTTGCAAAGGAAGGAGAAGAAGTTCCAGTGGACTGAAGAATGTGAGAGCAGCTTCCAACGATTGAAGCAGCTGCTAACCAGCGCTCCAATCCTGAAGATTGCAGATCCAAATAAGGATTACGTAGTGTGCACAGATGTGTGTAAGGAAGGGTTGGGAGGAGTTCTCATCCAAGAGAGATTTGTAGTTTGTTATGAGTCCCGAAAGTTGAAGGAGCATGAGAGGAATTATGCCACTCATGATTTAAAGCTGGCAGCAATTGTCCATGCCTTGAGGAAATGGAGACATTACCTCATGGGAAAGAGATTCGAGTTGAGAATAGACCATAACAGTCTGAAGTATTTATTTGATCATCCGACTTTAAATGCCATGCAAATTGGATGGATGGAGTTTCTATGTGAATATGACTTTGATATCAAGCATATCAAAGGGAAAGAAAATAAGGTGGTTGATGCACTTAGTAGAAAAGTGCATGAATTAAATGCTACAACCATTACCATGTACAGGACTGAGATGAAAGACAGAATTTGGGAAGCTACAAATGTTGATTTGTAGTACAGAGGTCTAGTAGCAAAGCTACAACAGCGTGAGAGACCACAGACCAAGGAAAGTTACACCTTGGGAACTGATGGCTTACTTTTGTATAAAAACAGAGTGTATGTGCCCAATGTCCGAGATTTGAAGCTGGCAATTCTGAAAGAAATGCATAACGTGGCTTATGCTGGACATCTCGGATACCAGAAAACTGTGGCAGCAGTCAAAAGCCATTACTTTTGGCCAGGTCTGAAGAAGGAAACCACTGAATACATCGCCATATGTATGGAGTGCTAGAAGGTTAAGGCTGAGCATAGGCACCCAGTAGGGTTTTTGCAGCCTTTACCCATTCCTGAATGGAAATGGGACGTGGTAACAATGGATTTTATCACCGGACTGCCCAAAACAAGAAAGCAACATGATTCAATCATGGTGGTGGTGGACAAGCTTACTAAAGCTGCCCATTTTATTCCACTAAAAACCACCCACAAGGCAGTTGATGTTGTTGATATCTTTTTAAAAGAATTTGCACGCTTGCATGGAATTCCTAAGACAATTGTGTCTGATAGGGATCCAAAATTCACTTCAAATTTCTGGAAAGGACTGTTTAAAGGATTCAGAACGAATCTGAACTTTAGTACAGCGTATCATCCTTAGTCTGATGGTCAGAAAAAGAGGGTGAACAGGGTAATAGAAGACATACTGAGAATGTATGTGATGGATAAACCATCAAGGTGGGAAGACTACCTGCATTTGGTAGAATTCGCCTACAATAATGGGTATCATGCATCGTTGAAGATGAGCCCATTCGAAGCACTTTATGGAAGAAAGTGCAACACTCCAGTGAGCTGGGATAATCTAACTGACAGAGCAGTAGTTGGGCCTGAACTTCTCAAAGAGATAGAAGATCAAATGATAAAAATTAAATGGAATCTAAAAGCTACCCAAGATAGGCAGAAAAGTTACGTTGATAGTAACAGAACCCATAGAGAATTCAAAGTGGCTGACCACGTTTTCCTAAAAGTGAAGACTAGCAGAAGTTCCCTGAAGTTGGGAAGTTGAGCCAAATTGGCAGCAAGATTTTGTGGGCCATTTGAGATCCTGGAAAGGATTGGGCCAGTTGCATACATGCTTGCATTACCTGCATCTATGACTGTACATAATGTGTTTCATGTTTCACTGCTTCAGAAATATGTACCTGATGTTAATCATGTTATCGATTGGAATGTGATTCAGGTGGAACCAGAAGGTGTCCTGCAAGTGCATCATGTGCACATATTGGACATGAAAAGAAAAAAGCTCGGGAATCGAGCTATAGAGCTTGTAAAGGTCCAGTGGACCTGATACGGTCCTGAGGACGCAACATGGGAGCATCCAGATGCTATGTGGGCAAAGTACCCACATCTTTTTGAAAGTTTTGAAAGGCTTGTAGAGACAGTGTAAGTCGCACTGAGGACAGTGCAAAAATAAGGGGAGGGGGATTGTAGTGTCCCCAAGGCCGAGCCCTGTTGTAAATCATGTTCTGAAAGGAATTTTAATTATGTTTTATAGGTTGGTGAGCCAAGTTTTTATAAGCTGGTGTATTATGTGTTTGTTAGGCTAGGGAGCCTAAGTGTTGAAGGCCAGGAGCCTGCTGCTGTATATGTAATCATCTAGAACATTTAATAAAATTGTAAACACTGCCAGGTGTAGACTGACCACGATGAATGAGTGAAGGGGGATTGAGCTTCCATATAGTAGGCAAGGGATTAGGGGCTGGAAGGTGGGAAAAGGGGCTAAGTGTTAAGCCTAGGGGGATTCAGCCTTGGGAATAATATTTTAATATTATTCCAAAAAGTCATGAGCATTTCATGTTTTATCCTAAGTTCCTAACCATGAGGAAGGGGATGCGTGCTAGGGAAACGCATGCAGTTTACAGGGTGACAAGTGTCATCCCAGGCCCATGAAAATAAAATGGCAAGATGAGTTGTGATGGGGGTTCTCCTCCATTCCACCCGACGGCCTGAGCACGTACAGGCTCTGAGCGGTACGACTGATCCAACCTTTGCAGAGAACCCTCATACATCTTCTAAACCAAAAAACCTGTGTCCGTCTGGAGAATCCGTGTGCGTCCTCTGTCTGAGATTGAGCCTGTGCGTGGGGTCCCTTTCCCAAAGTCATGACCATGAGCCATTTGGCCATTGTTGAGACTATAGGAAAGTTGCATCAATTTTCCCTATTGATTGTTGTGGCCACGCAGTGTTGGACTGCATCTGGCTTGTTGGCTAGTGGAGCAACACTCTCTCCAGGTGAGAGAGTGTACAAAGGAAGGAGAGAACTCCTGGAAGGAACCCCATAGCTGCCACAGAGCCCAGAGACTTCTGGTCTGGTTTGTTGCTATAACCCAAGGCAAGGGAGGTTAGCAGCCGAAGGACTGTCCAGGTGACAGAGAAGGTGTATACTCCTAGGGTGGAACAAGCATGTGGGGAATGAGGGTCTGTGGGCAGTGAGCATGAGAGGTTCTTGGGAGAGAATCACATCCTTGTGGTTGTGTGTTGTTCCCCCTGTAACCTTAGCCTAGCCTAGGATTCCTTTTCTTGGGGTGGAGCTTAGTCCCAGCTCGGGGGTGACCCACTGTTGAGCTGATGAGCAATGTGGTCTAAGGCTGGGAGGTTCGTGGAAGGCTTGCACTTGGTTGGTGGAATCTACCACTGTTAAAAGATAAGTATCAGAGGATGTTAATTTATGATTGTGCATCTCTGTATGATATTATAACTAACATGTATTCCGTTGTGTATATGAATTGATGTTAAATAGTATTGATAGTTTATTATGGCAGTAAATCGTATGATTACTCTGTGTTGAATGTGTTTAACTTGTTTTAAATGCATGTGATTAATTGTGAGTGAGAATGTTGTTATTCCGCGTAGTAACACCTACACAGTAGTGAGTGAAAAGGGGTGTTACACCATTCTCCATACTTAGAATATTTTTCACACTCCTTATCACTCCACCCCTCACCTGTATGACCAATCCACTCTACTTAGTCTTATTTTTCATTTTCCTTCCCTCCCTCTCTACATTACCTCTCTTCTTTATGGGTTTGAATGCCCCTTCTCCTTTCTTCCTACCCTGCGAAATCTCACTCCACAACCAACATACCCACGGCGTTGCGGCACTCACCTCCAATTGATACCCCTTACCCCCACAACCTCCTATACATATGATATGCCTTACTCCCTCCTCTCATGCTCTCGTTCTCCCATACTTAGAATTATTTTCAACTCACTCTCTTATTCAAGTTTTCAACTAACCATAACACGACATGTGAACCAATCATAACAAGACATGTGGAAGACATGATAACAAATGGCATTATGGCATGTGGAAGACTATGGAAATCTATCACAGCGAGACACATGGCGATTACATGAATGTTGATTGGGTGATGACTAGATGTTGATTGGGCAATGACAAGGATGTTGAATGGGCACTGACTGGGCAAGTGGGCCATCAAAATTTTATTAAGCCATAAATTTCCTAAGGCTCAACCTCCATAAGTTCCTCTTGTTTCACATGAATAACATGGTAATATTTACCATATATAGACTACAATATCAACTACCACAATGCATGTGGGATTTTAAAAGATGAAAAGAAGGGCCAAGATTAATCGACAAATTGGATGGACGGTTGTTGAGCCTCCAACTTCTCGAGATCATATCTTGAGTTCCCAACCTCCATTCGGGGAAAACTATACCTCGTTGGAAAGGTAACTCGACAAGGAAGATTATGAAATAGGTTTTAAGGGCTGAATTTTGCGAAAATTCTTCCATAAATTGCAATAACATTAAGCTCAGTTTCCATTGGTTTTTGGTAAATTTGTTTAAAACCTCGACTTCCCAAGGCTATAACTTGATATCCAGAACTCCAAATATCTCTTAGGAGGACTCGTTGGAAATATGGAATGATGAATATTACTCCTGGAATGGTTTCCATGGATAGGAGGTCAAATATCATGATTAGAAAATTAAAACACCATCCACTATTTAAAAAGACAACCAGTTTAAAATTTTGGAAATAAAAGTTTATTAAATGACTTTTATTAAAGATGAAAGAGGACCCACTTCATGGCACGAATTCAAATGAATTATTTCATCAATAAGAATTAAATAAAGAATCAATTAAAGATATTTATTCCAAAAAGGGCACATGTGGAATATTATAGAAGGAGAAAACCCTGACTACTTCAAGAAGTTTTAAGAGTGGATTTTAAAAGGAAGGAATTAGAGATCATCAAGAGGTTGGAAGTTAGAAGTGTGGATAGTGGCGAAGAGTCTATAGTAAGCAAAGTTCTATATTTCCAATATTATATGAATTGGCCAGCTTAAAATTTTCTCTCCTCACATTTTATTCTTCTTTGTTTCCTTCCATCAGACCTTTCATGTATCGTCAGACAAGCAGGAAGATTTGGGTCTGAGCAATTCTTTCTCTAAGTGATTTAGTCATATTGTAATATTCCAGGTCCAAAGGAGCAAGATCCCTCCTTGTAAAAAGACAATTGCTATTTCATTCAGTTTATTAGTTGTCGTTGAGATTTTGTAGAGGTTGTTTCAGCCCTTTTGTTTCTGACATTATTAAACTTGTCATATTTGGGACATTGTTATAAATTTCTTCTGCAAAGAACTACTTTGAGGCAATACATTAGTGATTTCTCAGAATTTGAGTTAAAAGAATGTGATTTCAAATGCATTGTCTATCAAAATATTTTTTGAGTTCCAAATAAATACTCATTTAAAGTTCTTTGAAGACTTATCCATTTCTTTTCTTTTTTTTCATCTTTCAAAAGTCATAGCAAATTCCAGGTTCATTTTATTTTATAAGAAAGGCAGAATGTATGTTGAAAGGAGACTCCAAAACCTTGTGGATACAAATATCTACTAACATACTTTATCCTTTCTTTCTTCAAATGATATGATGTATATGTGTATAATTGTATATAAGGGTTGTACATTTTTATATACAAAGCTTTGTTGGGAGATCTTTTGGGGTTTGTTTTTTTAGCATTCACCCTTTGCATTTATTGTGGAATAATATAAATAATATTTCAACATTTCAGCCAAAGAGGAGTACGACCTCTATAAAAATACAGGGGGATTCATATCCTTGTGAGGTTTTTGTTTGGATCTTTACCAATCTAAATATCAAAAGGTTGTAAAAAGCTTCATGTACATAGAGTTTTTTCATATCCTAAGGTTTTTCAATCACTTGGCAGATGCAAAGAAAAATAAGTAAGTTCATTTGAATGTGGGAGGCTAAGTATAAATTATGGGGCACCCTTTGGATCATTTATACGTCCATGAATAAGAGGTATTTAAACTTTAAAATATTCATTCGTTCAAAACTAAGTGAATTGATTTTCTCATTGCATTGATGTTAAAGCAATGGGAATTTATCTCAATATACTCCCTCATAAAATTCTCACACTCTATGGCTCTTAGTGAAGGATCAGTATTTATTATGGATGGTATGTGTTAAACCAAGAAACTTGGATTAATGCTTGGATGGACTCTAGTGAATTCAGGTATTTTTGGTATGATTCATTTGTCTTCTAGTTTTTTCTACCCTTTTTTGTGGATTGGTCTTTATCATCTATTGCTAGTCTTCTTGTGTATGGAGGATAGGGTCCCTATGGGTGTTCTTTGATTATTTGTTTATTGTGTTTGGTGGCAAGGGGCTCTGTGTGGGGGTTTTGTTCCCTTGTTCCTTTGGAGGTTTTTACCTTAGTTCTTCTCAAGATCCTTTGTGATGTTTTTGTTGAGCCATCCCTTAGGAATTTAGGCATTATGGACAAGTATATGCACTCCCATCAATGCACTCCTTATGATATTTTTGACTTGTGTGAGTTTCAAAGTAAAAATGCTTGGCAAATTGATGATCTCCAAGTAGCATTCTCTCAACTCAATATTAGAATGATGACTTAGATTGATTCTCAAAAGGCCAAGAATGATGAATTATCTACATTGGTGGCTTATCCAAGTCAATCGATTGAGGAATTGGAAGAAATATTAAACATGATATATCAATTGGTGCTTGGTTTGGGCAGAATTTATTAGTCTTGGGTATCCCATATGAAGATTTCCATTGGGCATGTTAGAGTTGTATTCAAAGAGGAAGAAGTAATTCAGTACGTATTTGAAGACATAGTGGATGGAAACATCTTTGGAGCTCTCTCATTAAGCAAAACTAAAGAAATAATCCCTTAGAGGGAATGTTTTCTTTTAAGCTCAAGTTTTCTTATGTTTTGCAAATTAGTGTTAGTTTTAGATCAGTTTACCATGATGTATACTAACAAAAAATTTAGTTATTGTAACATAACTTTTAAATATGCCTAAATTGTTGGCGCATATTTTGAAATTTTGGGTTTGTATAAAACTTTCATACTAGACACCCCCTTTTTGTTTTGTATTATCTCATTTTGGTTCAATCGCGACTTCCTTTTATATAAATGATATATGTTCCAATTAAAAATAATAATAATAATAGTTTACTCATGTATAGTTCTTGTTATTAATGTAGATGCATGTCTGTACATATATGTAGAGACTAGCATCATCGATAACTTAGTGCAGGAAATCTTATTGGGTTGCCAAGTATTATTCAGGGAATAACTATGCAACTTCACTAGAATGACTATTGAGAATGACTATTGAAGCTTACATATCTTGCTTCTAATTAAATTTAGACCTTTACATGGTTTATACAGAGAATGGTTTTCTTGTAGTTACATTAGCTCATATAGAAAATGTTGCTCTTATTGCAATAGAATTGGCCCTTGTAGATGATATGTTTTCATAGTATTCATTGATGCCATTATGTAGAATATGTATGATGTATACAATGTCACATAGAATCAAAGGCCTCCATGTTTTCTGTCTAGCACAATATATTTGTGAGTAATTTTTAATTATTTAGATATGAATTTTCTTTTATGTGTTTGGGTTTCCTTTTTTGTCTTCTTTCCATTGTAGACTATTTTATTGTCCAAAAACTCAGAGGATTATGTGAAACTCCCTAACAAGATCTAGTAATGTGTTTTCTATGATTGATTTTTTGTAGGTTAATAGGTACATAACAACATCAAAATTTGGATGCACAAGATGCCTTCTTTTTTGCATGTCATATATAGCCTTGTTGTTGAAATTTTGCTTCTTACATAATTTATTATCAAGTATTAGTGAAAGTTGTTTTTCTCCAATGAATTGAAACTAATCGATGAGTTCTAAAAACAATTTATGGTGTGTTTCTAATTATTTGACTAGACATTTATGCTTGGTTTTATTTTCCTTTTTAACAAATGCATATATGAGGTTTGTACCATTATATCTTTTATGAGGCAGTGTGTGATTCAAAAGTATGTCATTTTTTTGGGATCAATTCCCTTGATCATTTTTTTGTCTTCCTTTTGTGATATTTTTAAGTGCTCTTACATTAGGCAATTCTATGTGATGTTTATGGTTATTCTAAGAAAGTTGTGGGGAGGCTTATTAACAACATTTGTTCTATGAGATATTAACAAAAATTGTGTCCTAAAATATTTTAAAAATTCTTTTAAATTCTTGTTCCATGCCTAAAATTTTATAATATGATAAACTATGTTTGGTGGAGTGGATCTTGTAAAAATAATTCGCACTTTTGAGAATGGAGACTACATGGGTTTTGAGAGACTTTGTAGCTATGCAATATGATCCTTTCTTTCTCAAGATTGCTTCTGATAATTCACTCTAATTACTAAAGGATTAGCAATCAAAATATTAGATTTTGTGAAGTGTAGCTCCCCAAACTAATCTCTTATGGGAAATCCAATAGTTCACCATGAAATTTAAGGTCTTAGTGTAAGTTTCAAAGCATGACTTTGGCTAAAAATTTCATCTATCCAAGTTACCTAGTTACATGTCAATTGATTCACTATAATTGTAGATATACCAAAACATGGCACTGAATTGCAAAAAGTATTCTTTTTCACATGTTTCTTTGTGCATGAGATCAAAGAAATCAAATTTCCTCTACCTTAAATTAAGTTGTAATCATAATGCAAAAGTAATGTTGTTAATAAGCCAAAGCCTTTTTTTAACTAAATATTGTAGCTATGTTGGAATGGTATTCAATAGAAAGTTTATTTTATTCATTTGTAATGCATATGGTATCTAAGAGATTACATTTTTGCTTGTGATATGTTGAACACAATGTAATGTTTCTGATCTTTTTAATGTCTCGCGATTGTTAAAATCCTTCAAAACAACTAATACAAAATACATGGACCTACAAATCTTTCTTGGGATGTCATGGAAAACATTGTGATTATTAATGGTGATCAAGGATATGAAAACATTGTGATTGGGATGTCATGAAAAAGGTGTTTTGATTATTAATGGTGATCAAGGATATGAATACATTTTGTAGACATATAAAGGCATTTAAGGCAGGGTCCAGTCCACACATGGTGGGAAGAATTGTTCTCATGATCCTCAGTCATTTTCACATGTTGCAAGATTATTGCATTGTGACCATTTATGGTTGTTTGTGTGATATATTTTTTCAATGTATCATGGTTGTTATGGATTTCATAGTCGAGGTTTCCTCTGATCTTTGGTGTGGGTCTTTTTTATTGGAGAAGTTCAAGGCAGGTGCAGTATGGCTCTTTTGGCGTTCAATGTAGCGGGGCCTTTATCCTCTAGCTGGGACTTGTCTGGTAAACAAATTATTTTCATATGCTTTGATTTTGATCCGGGTTTGTGATGCTTGTTATTTGGATTTTGGTTATGTAGCGTTTTCTTGGGATGTTGGGTTAATTATAAGTAGTATTGATAATTATCATGGTAATAGATTTTTGGGTGCTTTGTATTTTCTCATCTGGGAAGGTAAAGTTTTGGATGGCTTCTCTTCTTCATCTCTATTCTAGACTAGTCTTTTTGCAGAGATTTTAGTTTTTGTACCTTTATCTGGTGTTTCCTGTTGGGTTTTGGATTCCCCTTCGTCATGTTCTTTCCTATATATTTTTACCAAGGGTTTTAAAGGCCTAAGATTCGAGTTGTTGGAGGTTTGTATTAGAATCTTTGGCAGATCTACTCTCTTCCCTCTAAAAATTAGCGGAAATGCTCTGGATTCTATTAATATAGGTAACTTTAGCTTTGTTTTCCTAGAGTGTTCTTGTGTTTTAATCAATTTTGATGGGAATGTTGTGTATGTATCTAACAAAAATTTCTATAGTGAAGTGAATCCTTCTCCTATGTTTAGGTTTGAAAATAGGTTGTTTACGGATGGGATCAGCCCTTTTGTTCTTATTTTTCCATTGGTGGTCTACATTTTTACCAAGAGAAACTTATTTGAATACATTAACAACAATGGAAAGAGTATGTGTCAAAACATGGATACTTTTGGAAGGTAACTTAAATGAATCCTTTATCATCAAGAGGAGATTTAAAAGGTAAATTATTCTTCTCTTCATCAGCTATCTGACAAAGTGGGAATCTTGGAGCAATATTTCAATCAGCGTATAGAAGGCTTGGTGGCAAAGTGTCAGCTATGAAGAATTTTTATTAAACAAACTATGCAATTCCTATCTATCAATCAGGTATTAGAGGCCTATCGACACGATAATTCAAGTTGTAACCTAGGTTTGCACTCCTTCCCTTTCCCTCCTTTACCCTATACATCCATCAAGTCTAATTTATTTTTTATAAGATTATTCTCCATTATTTAATCACTCAGCTTCGATGGCCCCTACCCGTCTTTACTTATTTTGCACCATCGTTTTCTTTCTTGAAAGGTGATAACATGTTGTGGTTTGAGTTTGAAAATACTTGTCATCATATTTATC
Source organism: Picea mariana (assembly GCA_032191745.1). Taxonomy (NCBI): domain Eukaryota; kingdom Viridiplantae; phylum Streptophyta; class Pinopsida; order Pinales; family Pinaceae; genus Picea; species Picea mariana. The sequence continues at coordinate 77,448 of JASDQU010014432.1, forward strand.
ACTAATTGAGCATATAGAAGGTCGACCAAGTCCTTTGTTTGCACAGGAAATATCCAAAAGAAAACGTAGCAATTCAGAGCAGTGGATTCTGGGCATAGATTGTGAGCAAACAGACAAGTTAATTTTTTTACGGTGGATATCCAACAGTCAATTCAGATCAACGACTCTCATGCATTCAGAGTTTTAAAATAGCGCGGTGTTTTACAACAAGTGTGAACCCCCGAAGTGCCAAAGCCTCAAACTACCACGTCACTATGTGAGGTCAGTTATCCTGGAGATATTCATACTCTGCATTCAAGAAGCCCCGAAGTGTCGGAGTGGACCCTCATTGCCACGTCACTTTGCTAGTTTGTTTATCTGGGAGGTTTTGCTCTAGAACAAGTGCGAACATTCGAAGTGTCGGAGCCACAAATTGCCGGAGTGTTGGATTCATTTTCAGCTAACGTCATATGCCACTTGTCGGTTTATTCCATATGACACGGGGCACTCATTTCTGGTACTTTGGTTACGTCATCTGCTCTTTTTTTAGGTGACACATGTCACTCTTCTTTTTGTGACACGTCAGCGATTGTGACATCATATGGTCACGTCAGATCCGAGAGATTGTCACTCAGGAAGATTTCAATTCAGAGAAAAATAGTTCTCTGAACCTCCAAAGTGTCAGAGCCTCGAAGTGCCAGGGTCCTCACTGTCACGTCACTCTACAACATTGTCACTCTTGGAGATTCTCAAACTCTGCATTCAGAAAATCCTGAACCCCGAAGAGTCAGAGTCTCGAACTCCTGAAATATAAAAATGATTAAAGGCTTAATCTTGAGTTAATTAGCTTAGGATAAGAATGAATTAATGACTTCGAGATATTTTCATCCAGAGCAAACACAGTTCCCCGGAGCTCCGGAGGTCCGATGTGCCAAAGTGTCGAAATATCAAAATGATTAAATTCTTAATCTCGGGTTAATTAGAAAAAAGTGTTGTTTAATGAATCTGGTATTTCGTTCCTTTGGGAGATATGTATACTCTGCACTCCCAAGTTCCTGAACGTCAAATTTACGAAGTGTATTATCCTCATTTATTGCATATTTTAAAGTTTTTAAATGACACCAAACCAGGAACATCGAGCCAGTCAAAGGCATCATATTTTTCGTCTGACATTAGCTCGATGATAGTCAATAGGTACATAAATGAAGCTTCAGATATGTATCTTTCAACACCACAATCGGGAGTTATAGAAAATACATGCACAGACTGCAGAAGGAATATCAGAGACTCCAAAAAATTTCCAGAAGACTTGCTTCTTTCCCCCCAGGAGATAAGTTGAGGAAGAATGTCGCCAACACATCCAGGTATCTCCCAGTGGCCTCCAATAGTGCGCATGGATACCAAATCTCGATACAGAACTCAGTTTTGTCACTCCTAGTCATTGTCTATCAAATCTGAGATCACTCTAGTATGTGCATCAGTCTAGTTTATTTTCTAGTAGCAATTTTTAGTTATTTAATTGCAAGACTATTTAGATTAAGTTAATAAGTGGTGTTTTATGTGTGATAAGAACCACTCCTTTTTTATTAATTCAAGCTCGGAGTATACCTTAATGTACTCCAACAGTGTTCATATTTTTCGTCTGATAGTAGCTCGATGATAGTCAATAGGTACATAAATGAAGCTTCAGATATGGATCTTTCAACACCACAATCGGGAGTTATAGAAAATTACAACTGGTGTTGTAGATTTAAGCCTTAGTCCCAGATGGACGAGAGCCTCTGCAACTTTGATAAATATGCAGTTTTTGTATGTTTTGAGGGTTCTGTTTTTGGGAGAAGAATATCAATACATCAATTTAGTTGAACATGTTCTATGCATGGATTAAACATCTCTACCTGGTGAATATACTCTTGATGACAGTGTTTTTGTCCAAATCTACATGTGTTTTTATCTTATCTTGAATGTAGTTTTTTATTTGTGAGAAGTACATTTCATTTCCTTCAGCTTTTGTATAACTTGTCTTTACTAATATGCAGCCTGTGAAAAAACAAATGTTGTGGTGAATATTTGTTTTTATTGCAACCTATGGGAGTAATTGTGTTTTTGATACACATTTAATGTCTTGAAATGATATTTTAAGTATCAAACTTCTTGCAGCAGATTATTCATTGAGTGCTTTTTTGTATCTCTTTTTTTACCGATATTATTTCACTTGTCTGTCATTTGTATTCCATCAACCAAGGAGGATCCTCATCCATATCATGTTGCACAACCCCACCATGATCTTGTTTTGATAAAACCAACCCTCTAACTGACCAAAAAAATCATAAAACCAATTATTCTAAACTTGAAGTGGCCTAGCTCTTCCCTTTAGCAATCAAGTGTAGACTTTACACTATTACATATGGGCAGATTTTTCAAGAAAAAATTTCCACGTTTCTTACATTCGTCGAAAAATATGTAGTACATTTTTTTCTTTTTTTTATATTGGCCGTGATTATCGTCATTATTGCCATGAAAGTCCGTTGTTATAGCGATGATTGTTGACCACTTAAAATCCTATGTCATGGCTAATAAGGATCTTCATTGTTTTAATGCAAATTGTTACCAAACCATTCCTTAACACAACCATTGCTTGTGGTGTATATGTGAGTATTATGTCTTTAGATTTTTAGGAATATATCATCTAAGCCTAATAAAAACAATCAAGAACCTCTATTCTAATTCTTGATGAATAAACCATTCATTCAAGTGTTATGTTATATAATTATTCATTTTCCTACTTTTAAATCAATATTTCGTCTACATTTTAGGTCTTGGATTTTCCATGTGAATGCAACACATATAAACTTATAATATGATGAACATGAATATATTTCATGCACATAATTGTTTGCAGTGCTCATGACAATTCATCAATGAAGAAGGAAGACATTAGTGGCATTAGTTTTTCCATGACATTGCTATGAGGATGATCCTTACTCCACAAAGGAATAGAGACCTTCTATGGATTTTGAAATTGTCGATGTTTATGACATTTATATATGTTGGCCAAAGATCCAATGGTGGTTACTCATTATATAATAGGCATGTTTCACATTAATAATTACCTATATAAACAAAGTTTGGGACCTAGACCTTGCTTGAGTAAGACTTGGGACCAGGACCCTGTCCACCTAAGCAAAGTAAATTTAGTTTATCATTTTTTCTCTCTAGGATAAACTATTGCAATAGTGTCAATGTTCGCTAGAATTGATCATTAAAACAATGTCTTTGTTTTTATATAGGATCAAGCATTGGAATAGTGTCTTATTTTGTTATATAGGATAGATTATTTCAATAATGTCATCATTGTTGGTTTGGATAAATCTCCTAAGAACACAAGATTAGACGATAACTAACTTAGTTATTATCTATCACAATAGTGTTATTATTGTTAACCAACCTAGAATATTTATCTTTATATCCTATGATTTATCAAGTGTCAAGAGGGATCAAATCCCCTGACATACAAAACTTTACCCAGGTTTTTTCACTCTAAAAGAGGTTTCCATCTCAAATTATTTGATCCCTCTCAATGATTGATAGATTCTAGTTTAATATGCATCTAGGCTAGTTTATAATGTGAATCAGGCCCAACTTCACACATTTGTTTTTTTGTTTTTTTAAATATTATATTTGATCGATGTACATTGAATTCAATGTTATGTTACATTGTACATCTCCTCCATATTGAACTGTAAAAGGTGTCCCTATGATAAAATAATTTTAAATACATGTATATTTATACTTATAGCTAGAATGGATAATTACAATTCTCTGGGTTGTCAATGGGGCCTTGCTAGATTGATGAAATTTTGGCATTTTTATTGTCTCCACTAGGATGCAATTACCCTAAGTGTATCACTTTCCCCTTTTGGACTAGCACACCTCTAAGGGGAATATTTGAATAAGGAATTTCATAATGGTTTTAAAGTCACAAAAATTTCATACCCCATTAAGTGTGACATGGTCTTCCACCTCTTGATAGGTGATAGATTCAAAATTAGGTGAGATGCTTTATGGCATGAAAATAGTGAAAAGGAGAAGCTAATCGTGAATATACATGGTTTCCATATCATGTCAATATACATTTCTCCATTTTTGAGTTGCGATTGAGAGTCGATCAAGCGCGAGGAGACAGCTAGGGAACGCACGCTGCGAGGAGACTAGGGCACGCACGCTGCGAGGAGACTAGGGCACGCACGTTGCGAGGAGACAGAGAGATCATGCACACTGTGAGGAGACGGAGAGAGAATGCACACTACGATGAGAATAGGGCATGCACGTTGTGAGGAGACTATGGCACGCATGTTGTGAGGAGACAGAGAGAGCATGCACGTTGTGAGGAGACAGATAGGGCACGCACATTGTGAGGAGATGGGAGAAGGAAGGAGATAGAGAAGGAAGGGAATTGGGAGAGAGATATCATGAGAAAGGTTATAAAGGAGAGAGAGAGCTTGTGGAGGGAATTGGCCAGAAGAGAGAGCTTGAGGGAAGGGTTAGGAAGGAGACACAACTCACGGAGGGCACCAAGAGAGAGGGCTTGAGGGCAAGGAGACATCGTACAATGGTGATTGTTTAATTTCCAATATTTGCATATGAAAATCCCTAAAAATGTTGACATGTAATTTTAGGGAATAAAAATGCTAGTGGCTCCATATGTGCACAAAAATCCCCTCATGGGGTTCCTATAAAATTTGATTCTCTAACTAATATTTTCAATTAAATTTATGTATTATGGCTCCTATAACAAAAATGCATGATATATTGGCAATGTAGCTTTTCCTTTGAATTGTCACTTAGGTTATATAGTATGTTAAATGTTAAACCATGTGCTATGAACACTGTAGTAGGTTATCTTGTAGAGATATACCAATGAATTGAACCATTCAACTAGCTTAGGATTAGTTTCCCTCTACATTTGTAGATACCCGAGAGTGACCATCATAAAAACACATATTCACAAAGAAAACTCAAATATAAAATGTCAAGCACCATAGTTGGTAGATCAATGTTTGCATATTTCATTTTCACGGGCTATTGTTGTGCGTAGTGGAGAGTGGGTGAGAAGATATTTCTTCACCCTCACTTTAAATGTAATGTCCACTTTATGCAACAAAAAAAACAATATGTTGAGTTTTCAAATATAAGAACACTAGATGATCCTATAGAAAAGAAACATGATAAAATTATGTTTGAAGTCTTTCCTTGTCCTCCACAACTAACCGAACACCTCTCCCAAGTCCAAGTCACATTATCCAACATGTTCCTCTGCTTGAAAATATTCTCATAAGAGATATAAGGAAAACATGTCTAAAGACCCCATACCTCATTAAATGGTGGTTGTAAAGTAAAATTCCTTAAAATAAATTCTTCCTCATCCATTTTATTACCAATAGAGAGTCTCCAGAGACATGTAAGTGGGCTATGTTATCGCACAGTTTGTAGCTAGGTCAAAGGCTAAGGGATAGAGGCCAAACTGGCGTAAAAGGAACCTACCCCACCCAATGTCACCACAATGTGGAGGTTCTTTCTATTAAGGGAGGTTATCCCAGGGGAAATGTCCCTGGTAACCTGGGGTTTTTAAGAGGCCAAAGTATAAGGGTCAAAGAAAAAGTTCCTCCTCACAGGTTACCACCAAGGTCAGATAGTCCGACTAATCAACCAATAAAGAAGTGTATGCCCAAATGAGAACACCTACCCGGAACAAGACAATAGAAAAATAATATATGCAGGCTATAATTCAGTGGGTTAGTACTTCATGTAACTATCTGACATCAATATATAAGCAATGTAGAACAACAGATATTAATGAGATCAACATTTTATCAATATAGCAATGGAGAATATCAATTCATCAATAACTATTGAGATGACGTAACCAACAATGTATTTAATCACTCCTTTACTCAATAAATGCTTTCAACCATCATCTAATTGCTTATCATCAAAAGGTGTTGCGTCAAGATGGAATAACCAAGTATGACGTCAGCCTAGTTAGGGTTAGCTAGTTAGTTAGGGTTTCAAATTTAAAAGTTTTGAGAGGTTGTTTAAGCACTATCACTTCAACGTTGTGGATTTAAGATCAGTGCCTAGGGGTAGATGGAGTCAATTAAGGAGAGGACGCAAGGTTGAAGGAATAAATGCTAAGGACAAGAGGGAAGGGTTCTAGAGTGTTGTAATGGCAGGGCCCTAGAATCAAAACCCTAGGGGAAAGAGGCTCACTCTGGTGTTGCTTAAGCAAGGCCTCGTGCTCTTTCCTCCTTCCTTAGGTCAAACTTGGAAAAACAGCTAGCATAAGAAATAAGTTAAAACAAGAGGATGAGGTGAGGGAGAGTGTTGCAATGGCAAGGCTCTATCACCAAACCCTAGAAGATGGACGGCCCTAGGTGTAGATAACCTAGGCCTGGGACGTCCCCTCCTTCTTAGCCTTTGAAAATCACAGCTAGCACAAGGGAAAAAGTAAAGAGAGTGTAGCAAAGGCTAGGCTCTTCCTTCCTTTTTCAATGGATGAATATTTCTCTTTAAGGGGACATGAAACAAGGACCTACTTGTGTGCTTGTCACCTAGGGTTTTAAATCAGCAAATTTATCAGTAAATGCAAGAAAACAAACCTACAACCATTCAATCAAGAAGTTTTGCAGGAAAAACACTTACATATCATGAAGAAATAGCATTGCAAACCCTAGTTGTAAACCTTCCTTCAAGAGAAATGCCAAATATGCCAAGAAAATCCTTCCATCAACAAGTGTGCCTCACTTTAAAAGACCAAATACCCAACAAGGGTGCAAAAATCAGACCTCACAAGAGAGTGAGTTGTGTGTTTTCTCAAAATGAGAGGAAAATTCCTCAATATATAATGTATCATGACCTCTAATTAAAATTAGGTCATTAAAAATAGCCAACAAGGCTACAAACCAAAATCATACTATTTTTACATTAAATTGTTAAATTAAATCCCTAAATGAGCATAAGCAAGACGTCAAGCCCTACTGAGGGAGACGTTGGCCCCTTTTAGGGAAAAATGCAGCACAAATGACAAAACGTTGGCCCTCTTTGGGCCTTCAGACCTTGCCACACGTGCCAGCTGCCCTGTCAGACTGCCACACTCTCAAGATGATGTCAATGGCTCCTAGGTGACATCTTGGGCCATCAAAGGGAGACGTTCCACCTAAAGTGGTTCAACCCCCCTGGGCTGGGCTCTGCCAAAGTGTCCCTGATGGAACGTCCTTCTTCTTATCAAGTGAAAAATCTCAATCAAGCACTGTCCTATCTCTACCCCTGATGGGGTCCCAGCAACCATCTGATGGGCTCTTCAATCCCATGGAGGTCCGAACTAATCATCTCCCCATGTGTACCGATCCAAGTGGTACCTATCCGTTGGGCATGGTCCTGCACATTGAAAACTTCACCCTCCATGGGCTCATTAGTCACAGGGATCATAGCAATGTCAATCACATTTCATCATTAGTATTATTAAACACATGCATGAAAACCCTAATATATCATTCAAAAGCTCAAGGACGTTACAAAATCCTACAATACAAACCCGAGGAAAATAAACAAGACAACCTACTGGGCTAGTGTCCATAAGAAAAGGAGAGTTTCCCAGGGATTTTCATCCAAGCCATGTAAATGATGCGGTGTGGCAAAGAGATGTCTAGACATAGGGTAGAGTGAGAGTTAGGGATGCATGATCTCATCTTTGGGTGCCTTTCTAGAAGGCGAGCTATACCTGTCATGGATGCAAGTTTTTTCCAAGCCCCTTCTTGCCTTTTATTCTTTTCTTTTAATTTCCTTTTGTTCTTTTATTCTTTTTATCCAAGGACTAATTGGAGGACACTGCCTTGGCATGGTGACCAGAGCTGAAAGTGTTACCCACAAGTACTTTCACATAAATGATAAGGCTAGCTCGTGATGAGACCCCCTTTCCCTTGGCCATGCAACCAAAGATCACTGCCCTGGAAAGGTAACCAGATGATGGCAATGTCATGCTGCTAGGTACCCATGAACATAATAGGTTGGCTCGTGATGAGACCCCCTATCCTTGTAATTAGGTCTTGTTTGTTTATTTTTCTTAGGTCCCTCTTGTTTCTTTTTGAGAGGCCTTTTATTACCTTCTCGGGGATCTCTGGGTGAAGCATCTCAAGGTTTTATTTCTAGGATTTTATCTTTTACCAGTTGCTTTTACCGTCTGGGCCTTTAGCCCCTTCTTCCCATGAGATAAGGTGCAACCCTACAAACAGGTCATCCTAATGCCCGAACAAGAGGAATGGGATAGATGAGATGGAGATAAGATGAAAAGCTGATAGTATGATGGGAGCAGATGATGGCTTCTCAAAAATCTCCTAGTGGCAAACTAAAACCTATGGGTACAAGCTTGCTAGGGCACCCAGTCAATCTCCCCAAGTATGGTCAAGTGGGCTAATGTAAAATCCAAGAAATCGTCAGAGATAAAAGGAATCAGATGCATACATTCAAAGGTTATAATGATCAAAAGTGACACATACCATGATACCTGAACCAATTACCTCATGGAGCAAGAGCCTTCTCCAACACAAGACCAAGCCGATGGTGATGGATGTTGTTGTTGTTGACAAGAAAAATCTGATGAGAGAAGAGAAGGATGGGCCCTCCAGGGCCATACTCAGGTCAATCCTGCCATCGATACTCCATGTCTAGAACCCATGGGCCTCGAGACATGATCTCCTGGTTATCCCATAAAATTAGGGATAACAGGCTACTCCATGTTCCAGATCCAAAGTCAATACAAGTTTTAAAGAGATGAGTTCTAAGAAGCTATTGGAACCATTTCCCATTCCAAATTTAAAATTTATACAATGAGATTTTGATAGGTGAATTACCCCTCATGTTCCTCCCCATCCATCAAATAAAGCTCAAGGCATACTCTTGCCAATATGTTTTGCCACTATTTATCTTGGGATCTCAATTGCCTTGTTTTGAGTGAAGGAGGTGATGATATTTAAACATTGAATGGCATATTGAAAAGGAAGAGTATCCCTATCCTAAGAAATATTTTCATTCATATCCAACCATATTCCCCAAGTTATAATTAAAGGGAGAGCTCTTGAGTTATTTGTGGCAGCGTTTCTACACCAATTCTTGAGGCCCTCCTTAATGGAATCCCCAGACCAAAAATTTCCCAAACCCATGATACCATCAACTTCTAGACAAACATATTTAGAAAAGGATCAATACATAATTAAATGGTAATTTGTTTCCTCACTTGCCTTGCATAAGCCACACCATCCAAGACCAAATGTGTTCCTTTTCTTGAGGATATCCCAAGGAAGTAACTTTTTTTACAGGGGAAATCAACAACTAGTCGGGCACGTACTCATGTGACACATGGTCGTGTTATCCGACTACTAACACTATAACCCTAGGCATGTATACTTGTCCCCTCACGCGACACACAAGGCTAGTCAAGGGTTTTGAACTAGTGAATTCACATAACAATGTTCCTTAACGATACAGTCCATCACGAATTGTTCTACACCCCATGGGATACACTCCATGTCCCTACTTATTGCTTTGTTCTTCTACCAACACACCATACAAGAAAGTTTCCAACCGAGGGGAAGGCTAAAATCATTGCTTTCTAGATGATGGATACATTGATTAAATTCTTGATAGAACTCCTTATCCAACCCTCCATTGAATTTGGAGAAAAAAAAAATTCTTACTACCTATTAGAATTAGGGAAAAATAGAAACGATAATGTCTTTTCAATTTTTTGTTCACTAGATCAACATATATGAGAAAATAAATATACATATCTAAAATAAATTCTGAGTATAAACAAAATTTCTCAGTGAAAATACAAACCTCAAGCTTACCTCATGATCTATGAAATATGTACCTATCACATGTGTGAATGTAAACCTTTAAAATATGCTCAGAAAAGTTTTAATTTCATCGATCAAACCTATAGGTTTTGATCTCTGTCATATGGACTTAGGGACAGTTTTTCCAAGGTATAGACCATCACAAGAAAACTGCAGCAAGTACCCCATAAGAAGGGACAACAAGGTATTGACCATAGCTAAGAAAACAATAGCAGGTACCTCACAAGAAGGGACAGCAAAAAAACCACAAAATGGATAGCAAGATCTCCACAATAAGGGACAACAAGATCTCCACAAAAAGGAATAGCAATATCTTCAAAAGAAGGGATAGCAAGATATCCACAAAAGGGGACAACAAGATCTCCACAATTTTAAATACAGACCAGTGTAATTTTACAAAATCAAATTCTTCTGAATCCTTTGAACGATCACTCTCGTTGCCACCTTCTTTTGATTCATTTTCTTTTCCCGAATTTTCGTCTCCTATCTTCCAAGAATCTTCTCCAAACACCATCCCAACTTCAAGTCCAAACCTAACCATGGCGGGACAAAATGTTGGAGGAGGTGGAGGAGGTGGAGGGAATCAAATACCACCTCCTGTAATTTTTGCCAAAGTGGCTGCTAGGTATGCTCCTCTAGTTCTTCCTGCCCCTCTTCACGATCTTCCTGAAAAATATATGAAGAGCCTCCCTAAATTCACAGGGGAGGGTGATATAACCGCACGAGAACATATTAATTTTTTCGATCAGTTCGCAGACATTCTGGGAATAGAACACGAAGATGTTTATTCCAGATTACTCGTTCAAACATTTGAAGGACAGGTAAGAACTTGGTTTAGATCCTTGCCAGCTGGATCTTTAGGATCTTATCAAGAACTTGAGAA
>JASDQU010014432.1:109074-121444 GCA_032191745.1 Picea mariana
GAGAATGAGCAAGTGAAGTGTGTAATAGAAGTGAGGCGCTAGCCTCTTATTTATACTAATCTGGCACGTGTGAAGAGTCACCAACTGGCTGGGCTGACCTCTCTCACTGGGTGGGTAAATCCACCTTTAATCAAATCTGGCCCTTTCATTATAACTGCTGGGGCCGACTTCTTATTATTTAAATTATAATTGTCCGATGACCAATCCACAAAAGGGGATTTGGTCCTTATACAATTACCGACTTGATTAATCGTCAATGGAGATTAATCTAATAATAAAAATAATAATAATGACATGATTAATATACAATGGGGATTTAATCCAATAACAAAATAATAAGAATGCTCTTCGCAGTTACATTATTTCAACAATAAAAAGAAAAACTAAGGTATCAAAGGGTTAAAGAACATTGAGGGAGGAAGAAGGAGATAAGGGCCTACGGGAAGATTACCCCCTCCCTCGCACCAAAAAACGATCGTAAGAAAAAATTAAGAGAAACAGTCAAAATAAAACTGTAACAGAAAGGATGACCATGTAAAACATTCGTTGAGCAAAATGAAAGTTAATACTGTCACTTACCGATAGCGTTTCATTCAGAAAGCGCTCCTTACCCAAACCTGCATGAAGGAAATAGATAGAAACATTACAGTGACACTGAACCCTTGGTGAGCCAGGTTGAACAGTGTAATGAGCAATGGTTATTTCCCTAAACTCAAAAACTAGGCACATTGAATGTAGTGGATATGACAGGAAGTGCACCATGTGCTTTGAGCGAGCTGGCATGCTTGGATTGAAGAAGGGTACAGAGTGACCCTCGTCCTTCACCCACCTTCTTTAATGGTTAGTCAATGAATTTTAATCCCAGCTTTCAACGTCTCTGATCACATTTATGAGGGTCGGATCGGGCCTGTTCAGAGCCTTATTCGTTTTTATTAACCTCTAGTCAATACTAAACTAGCTAAGCATTGGGCATAGTCTACATAAGTCTGGTAAAGTTCATTTAAATTTCCAACTCAAGGCTCTTCTCTAGTCTAGTATGTTAATGGACTACGTGGTGAAGGGAGACCTTCAATTAAAAAAAAAATAATTAATGTGGAAGTTATCAACCCTGTGACATCCTTTTAAGAAGCCCAAAACATTAAATTCAACATTAAAAACAACCAGTTCGATGTTTGCGCTATGGATTATAAAATTTGTGTCAGGTTATTGAAGTTGGGTCTATGCGTGAATGGATTCATGGTTTAAGGGGGGCTAGAAACCTAAGACCCAAGCCTATGTCCATTCCCCTACCATTACAACATTTAAAAGCAATTAACCACCTACAAAGCACTAGCATGCCTTAAGAAAGATTGAAGAGTGAACACTCGACTTTGGTTCTGTAGTTGTTGGGAAAGAAAATTCAAACATAAGAATCTCAAGTACCTAGGAAGGATATATTTCCCCTCATTATAAATCTAACTCTTATAAGTTACAAATTATGGCCCCTTAGAATTTTTTTTTTTTTATGGAGATTTTGGGGTTCATTACATATGGTATCAGAGAAAAAGTTACAACACTGGGCCTAAACATGGCCACATTAGTTGCTTAGTATATATTCCGATTTATGTAAAAACTAATAAATCTTATGGTTACAAATAGAAAGCCCTTTCTATTTTTGTAAATTATGGCAGCTCAGGAGGGTACATAAATCAGGATTGAAGGAAATCCGTAGCAAGGACCTCTAGGAGATCCAAGATAGAACAATGACGGAAGCTCACCCATGGAGGTGTTGGAAACAATGAGGAATCTTATTGTTGAACTACAGGTTTTCAAGGATGACAATGAAAAATTGAAGAAAGCACAGCAGGAACAACAAGAAACAAATGAATTTTTGTTGTGTAGTGTAGTAACCAAGAAAATCCCAAAAGACGATAACCATGACGAAGAGGTTAGCAAAAGGGCCTCCAAGAATTCTTGTTCGGAAACAAAAAAAGGAGACAGTTCGTCTGAAGGGACACCTTCAAATGAAGACAAAACTATACCAGATATAAAAAGAAAACAAGTATACCACTTTGAAGGAGAGTTTAAAAAGATTAAACCAGCTACCTTTGATGGAGAATCCAGGACAGGAGAAGAAGTTGAGGCATGGTTGTTGGACATCAAAAAATACTTCCAGATCTACAACTATTCCAGCAACATGAAGGTCAGAATGGCCATCTACAATGTGAAGGGGAAGGGCAGCATTTGGTGGCAAGACCTGAAATTGGCCAACGGCCTAAAGGAGAAATAGTTGGAATGGTCTGTCTTTAAGAAGTATTTCAAGAAACAATACCTTTCTTAAAGATATTATGAAAGGAAGAAGAAAGAATTTTAAGAGTTACGACTCAGACAGATGACGATGGAGGACCTTATAAATAAATTTTTGGAACTACTAAGGTTCATACCATACATCTGGGAGGATAAGGAAAAAATCCAATGATTCTTAAGTTGTTTACCACAATCCTATAGGGACATAATTGAGTTTGACAACCCCAAATCCTTGAGTGAAGTATTCCGGAAGGCACAAATGTGCTATGACCAGTATAAACAATGGGTAGAGTTTCCCAAAGACTGGAAGGATAAGAAAAAAGATTGAATGAACCACTAGAAGAAAGGATACCAGCCAGCTCCTTATTGGAATGTAGCAAAAAGTTTTCCAAGAAAGGATTTTCACTCTAATCATCCGAATATGAAAAGCAACATTAAACTGGTAAAACTGGGAATGAAGAAGTGTGGGGATAGTGCCCGTGAGCCATTAAAGTGTTGGGAATGTAGAGAGCCTCATCTAATAAGGAACTGTCCACTTTTAATTTCAGCAAACAGAATTGTTGTTCATAATTTGTAGGAAACCTCGACGGTGGGAGACATGGGCAGAAGCCTACATTGTATAAATGCAGCCATAAACGATCGACAAGATGACCACGAGTCCTCAGTGGTAGAAATCGAAGGTAAAATCAATGACACTTCAATTTATTTTTTAATTGACCATGAAGCTACGTTAAGTTATATCACTCCTGATGTAGTAGAGTCGAATAAAGTTAAGAAACTAAAGCACGCAAAATCATGGCTGGTACAACTAGCAACAAGAACAAAAAGGAAAGTAGTTGAATTTATTTCTAATTTTGAGTTCAGCCTAGATGGTCAAAATATAAGAACAAATATGAACATCTTTCTACTAGGATCTTATAATATGATCATCGGGATGGATTGGTTGGAACTGTTGAAATAGATTTTGGATTTTTGATCTCTAAGATAAGAAATTTTTTGTATCTTCGAGCCTTTGCATCATATAAATTTTAAAAGTAAAAATTTTCATTTTCGATGAATTCAAAACACCTTTGTGGTTCATTTTCAGAAAAAGAATGGTTAAAATTTAAATTAATGAATGTTCCAAACACTTTTCGAATAATATTCTAAGTGAACCATAATGATAAAAACTTAAAGAAATGTTAAATTCATATCGGGATATCGGGATTCGCAGTTTTGAAATAACAAATTTCAATACAAATCAAATCGCGAAACCTTGATCCCCGATTTCCCGATACGTTAATCCTTGATTAATTCATCCTTTACTTAAATCTCATTTAATAAAGGGTTTCAACTTTAAACTAATCATATCGGGAAATCGCGATTCACGGTTTTGAAAGAACAAAGAAAATTATCATCGCATTCCCCGATTTCCCGATCCCTGATTGTAATTAATTCTTAAGTGAGGTTTGACAGTAATCTAATTACTGTTAAGTATGATTAAGAGTGACTAATTATATCAGGAAATCGTGATTCGATATTTTTTGAATGACATATCTCATATCATCGAATTTCCCAATTCCCCGATCCCTGATTTCCCGATTTCCGAGCTCTTGATTAATGAAATCCCAAAAAGGTAATCTGGATTAATTAAGATAATAAAATGTTTGACTTAAATAATAGATCGCAACTTCGACAATCGGTGTTTTACGATGATTTATTTTCTCGACATCGAAAGTTTCGAAACCCCGATGAAAGCATTTTCAAACTTAAGATAAGATTAACGATAATAAATCATTCTCAGAAATGAGGTTTAAAGTTTCAAACTTTTAATAAATGATTTGTATACGGCAGGTTTCTATTATATTCAAAAATATTGGAAATCTCAGGTAAAAACATTAAAAGCAATTTATCGGGAATATCTTTGCATTTATTTCATAATAGATGAACAGATTTCGAAGATATTACGATATATTCGAAATAATTTTTCGAAACGTTTACATTATTCCAAAAGCTGAATTCTGCTTTGTTTCAGGTTTTCAAGTGAACACAGATTTTTTCTCTTCTTCTGAGCTGCTCCACTATTGACATTTTTGTTTGCTTCGGAATCTTGCTGCTAAATTATGGCACCCAAAAAGGCTTCAAAGAAAACCGAAGAACAACCAGAAAGCGATATCATTTSAGATACTACTGCAGCTAGAATAATACACAATGTTAAATCATGGGCTGCAATCGCAGAGAAAATGGAAGATGAACTTTCATATTCGGATAATGGTATAGACAACCATCTCCGAGACATAGCCGAGATAGGTCTTCATAAGGTTGCAGCATGTCCACGACTGGTTTCATATACAGATATGGTTATCTGGGCACTGGATAAGGTAGACGTTCCAACAAGAAGCATACTGAACGAGCAAGGAGAGGTCACTGGCTCATTCAGGCCTGAACATATCCAAGTAATGTATAAGTTATCACCCAATCATAAGCATACTTTAAATTCTAAGTTTTTAGCCGCATTTCAACAAAAAGAATGCGTTGAAGGAGGCCAATCATACCCAGACATGATAAAAGAGTGGGTCAGAGACAAAAACAAATTTAGGGCCGATGCACAGGGGATATATGCCACTGCTTCATTGAATGACTATATGAGGTATTTAGTAATGATGTTATGTAGATTATATGGGAAAAAGGACTCAAATCACTTTAGTGCAGAATGGACACTCCTCCTAGAGGAGGTTTCAGAGGGGCGAAGCTTTACTTGGCACAATATTTTGTTAGACAACATCACCACAGAGGTTACAAACTACAAGACATCTAGGGCAAAGGGACAGCCAGTGGCCTTTTACATGTCAGCCTATATAATGGATGCTATCTGTTTTAGAACTCCTTTCCCTTTGATGAGCTGGAGCTGGAATCTTTCTTGCACAGAACCTGTTCAGAAATATCATTCGGCTCTGTGGGAAGACAATGCCAAAAATAATTTTTATGAAATATGACATTTTGTGATTATTCCATTGCATAAGATATTCTTTGGTTGTGAACCTCCTCGAATTTCACATACAATTATAGAAAACCTTAAGACAGTGGCTGATTGGTTCATCGAGGAACATTTCTCATATGTTAGGGTTTATGGATGTTCTATTCCACCACATGCACTTCAAAAAATACTTCCAGATAGGTTAATTTGCAGAGAAATAGCTTATCAGTTAGTAAATGGCGGTATTGGACTTGAATTAAAAGCTCAGCAGAAGAAGATATGGCCGTCTTTTCCGGTCTATTTAGGAAAATTTGCTTTGTTAAACTTTGGTCATTCCAAGGCAGAAGCCGAATCGTTGAGCGAAATAAAATTAGTGGATATAGAACATAGGAAACACGATCCCTATCAAATTATCAATCGGCATGTTGCACAGTGTGGATTGAAAGCTTATGAACATGAAGACTCTTTTTATAATGATATTTTCAAGAATGTTAAGTCATATGATGAAGTTCAAAGAAGGGTGCAAACCTTGTCACCTGATGCACAGGTGGGGTTTGCATATTTCCAAAGAAATAGAAGACAATGTTTACCCTAGATTTTGCAGGGTGAAGTATCGATATCTGAGCAAGTGCCAGAAACCAATCCTCCTGGTTTTGAAACTATCATTCAACATGATGCAAGTGGTAAAGATAAACCAAAAGATTTTGAGGCACCCCCTCAGAATACAGAGGACTCTCAGGTCAAACAAACACACACACAGATAAGGGAAAAGGAGTACAGACAAACCCAATAGACCTCGATGACATTCCAGAAACCGTCGGGGGAACAGCTTCAAAAGAATTGGGCAGTCTTATTACAGCATTAACCCCACTTCAGGCAATTTTTAGGAATCCTCACGAAGGAGTTTTGTATGTGAGTGATTTAGAACCAATTAGCAGAGATGAAATACCATCTTCAGATTATTTTTTTAGCAAAAAACGTAGAGTTGTTTTGAAACAGGAATTACATCATGTGGGAGAAAAAACAATCAAGAAACACAAAATTATTATTGATGGGAAAAAGCTACAAGAAAGTGCATTTGCTATAGAGTTAGCAGGGTCTATGGGGGCCATAACATCGGCCAATATGTACTCTGTAGAAAATTTGATCAATACAATAGAGCAGAAGAATCAGGAAATCACACAGTTACAGAGCAGACTGAAAGAAAATGAAAAATTGATTCAATGGGGTATACAAAAAGGTCTTGAGCAATCCAGGCTCAAATATATATAGGAAACTCAAAAGTTAAATGAAAATTTAGCTGAAGAAAAACATATGATCCAAAATACCCAAGAACAAGTGCAAGCACTGAGCACTGAAAATAAATTGCTACAAGACAAGATCATTTCAATTACTAACCAAGTGATTGGAATAGATCAATTCAAGACTAAAGCAGCTGAGATATATGCTAATATCCAGGAAGAACAACAAAAGGTATTTTGCAATCTGGAAACCATCCAGAGTTATTTTCATGAATCTAAAAGATCCTTGGATGGGGCTGTGTTAAAAGAAATGGAAGCTAAAGCAGTAGGAAATTCTTTTCAAAAGATACTCATTGCTTTACAGAAGGCGGAAATTGGAAAATCACAAAAGTTGTCTATTGCAGAGCAGTTAAAAGGAGATGCAATGATAAAAGTTTGGGAAACAAACTTGGAAGGTTATAAAAAGATCACAAAAAATGTCAATGAAAAATGCCAAAAGATTTTTGATTTGATTGAAAACGAATCAACACATATCAGGACAGATGGATTGTCCGATTCATTAGGAGAGATTGACATCAAGATATATCAAATGAAGGCAAAGGAGGAACTGGAAGAGAAAAAAGCTGAAATTTCAAATATCAAAATAGTCAATATGGCCGAAATCGAGAAGTTAATGATAAATTCCAGTTCAAAACTGGAAAAAGTTAAAACTACAGAGAAGGCAATTACAAACCAGTTGCGAGAATTACGAAGAAGCTTCTTCTCCTTTCAAGCAAACGAGATACCTGAGGCTCTGAAGGCTTTGGTGAACTTTTCAGAAGAACATGTTCCAGCAACTGAAGCAGATAAAGAAAGATTTTCTACTCAGAGTTAAGACTTTGTAAATATTCCTATTTTTAGTAATTTGTAATAAATTATAAACGGTTGACATTAGTCTATTGCAACCCAGAAATTAGGGAGTTGGTTAGTTACCAACGGAAATTCTGGACACAAATGTATAAATATGATTTCGTGAGGCTGAAACAGGGCTTCAGAAATTTTGGGAACAAGACAATTTTGTACGATCATCCTTAAAGTTTATCAGAATATCATTCACAACAAGATTCTGGATCTTGTCATTGAGTGACTATGTTTCTATCCTTCTCTAGTTTCATTTGTTAAATCTTCTTCTTAATGTGCATTTCTAGCAAGTGAATCAATTTGGATTATATGCAATTATTGTTTATAGTATCAGGTTGGTTTGGATGTTGAATGTGTTACAGTTTTTCCTCTGGAATTATTTCAATAATTTTAAGACCTGTAACCTTCTGTTCCTTAATATTTTCTTTTGTTAGAAAACCTGCGTCCCTTTCTTTATTGTAATAGAAATATAAGATTCTTTCCAGATTAAAGGCTTATATTTCTCTGTGTCATGTTTCATTGTTTTACAATTTCATAATTGTCACTGAACCAGGAAACGGCCTTACTTGTGTCTTCATTTTCTGTTCTAAGTTTTAAAGTTGTTTTATCAATATCTTACCTGAATGTCTGAAGTAACAAACTTATAAAAAACCCTTTTTATAAAAATATAAAAAAATCAATCACCCATGACAGTCCCTAACGGAAGACAACCAAATGTAGAACCCGGTTTAGAAGATCAAACCAGCATAGCATTGAACCTATTTAACACCATCTTACAAACTGCAACAAATAGAACCGAGTTAGAGCGATCGTGGGCAGTGATTGAACGCGATATAACCATCCAGGAACAAAGGGAAGAAAGACAGAGACAGTTGAGAAACCGACTTTGATCTAGTTTTCTTTGTTTCATTATTTTAAAAGTATTATCAATTTTTGGATGCCTAGACGGTGTGTTTTATAGCCTTAAAACACAAACTCTGGAACAACATCTTTTTGGCACCATTGCCGGGGAACGAAGCAACGAATTAATTCCCTGGGTAGAATGACATTGACACTTTCTGTCCTTGATAGTGAACAAGAGTAGAAAACTTTATAAGGATAATCATCTTTCACTTGGCGACTCCACTTACAAATAAACTGGCTAGTAGCCGGAAAAATACCAGAAGAAACCCGGATGCTAAACAGACCTCTCCAGTCTCAAATACGGAGAAAATCTTAAAATCTAGAAAATCTTTTAAACAAAACCTTTTATCAATTTTAAATACAAATTAGTCAAATTTTACAAAATCAAATTCTTCTGAATCTTTTGAACGATCACTTTCGTTACCACCTTTTTTTGACTCATTTTCTTTTCCTGAAGTTTCGTCTCCTATCTTCCAATAATCTTCTCCAAACACCATCCCAACTTTAAGTCCAAACCTAACCATGGCGGGACAAAATGTTGGAGGAGGTGGAGGAGGTGGAGGAAATCAAATACCACCTCCTGTAATTTTTGCCAAGGTGGCTGCTAAGTATGCTCCTCTAGTTCTTCCTGCCCCTCTTCACGATCTTCCTAAAAACTATATGAAGAGCCTCCCTAAATTCACAAGGGAGGGTGATCTAACCGCACAAGAACATATTAATTTCTTCGATCAATTCGCAGACATTTTGGGAATAGAACATGAAGATGTCTATTCCAGACTACTTGTTCAAACATTTGAAGGTCAGGTAAGAACTTGGTTTAGATCCTTGCCAGCTGGATCATTAGGATCTTATCAAGATATTGAAAATGCGTTTATCAGACAATGGGGTGAGAGAAAAGATCACCTCTACTACCTAACAGAATTCGGAGCTCTTAAAAAGAAAAATTCTGAATCAATATTAGAATTTACACAAAGATTTAATAAACTATATAACAAAATTCCAGCTGAAGTAAATCCTTCACAACCTGCGGCTAAAGTAACTTATGCTAGAGATTTCGATCCTAACTTTGCTTTATTGTTAAGGGAGAGACGGTCAGTAGATATTTCAAAGATGCAAGATGATGCCGTAGAAATTGAATCTAATATGATGGCATTTCGAAAGTTAAAAGAAAAGACAGAAAAAGTAAACAAAGAGAAAAAAAAATCTAAAAAACAAGCTGGACCTTCGGGGTCAGGGAAATCTGCTGGGGATAGGATAGATGAGATGGCTAGGGTCATCCAACAACTCTCCAACAAAATTTCTAAAATGGAATTAGAAAAACCTAGAAGGGATAATTTTCCCAGAAAGGATTTTTGAAAAAATCCTGAGCCACAAGGACCACATAAAACTATAAAAAATGAAGATCACAAAGTTCAAGCTCCTTTTAAAACCGAAGATTATATTGGAGAAGAGGACTTTGGTGGATTTGAACAGCTAGATGAAGATATTGATTGTCTTGGTGACGATAACATATATCCTTATGTGTCTAGACAAGATTATGAGGCATCGTTAATAAAAGAAAATAAATCAGAAGATGTAGTTACCATTAATGCAAATGATGATCACGCATATCAGAGTGTTGCAGATGACATCATCACTGATCTGCAGGGAAGATATAACCTAAGGTCCAGAAGTAAAAATCTTCCTAATGTTCCAGTGAAAAAGGTTTTTCCTAAAAATGATACAAATGAGGAAAATCCTAAAGTTGCAGACAAACAGTCTGCAAACAGAAATAAAACGGATAATCCTGTACAGTCAGAACCTGTAAATATTCAAACCAATGTAAATATTCAAACCCATGTAAATATTCAAAATCCTGTAAAAGAAAAAAGGGTTGCACCACAGCAAAAAAATGAGAAAAAGATTATGGAAGCCCCACAAATTGAAAATGACAAGGCCATAGGTAATTTTAACTTAGAAAATGAAATAAGAAAAATTAAAATTCCTATCCCACTTGTAGAATTAGCCAAGAATCCGGTTTACCGGAAACAAATAGCTAAAATGATAAATTTTTCTGAAAAGGAAAGTCAAGCGGACTCTATTAACTTAGAAGATGATAGACCTATCATATCTTTCGATCTGCGCGTAGAAGGTCGCAAAGATACTGTAGCTCCTTTTTATATCACGCTTAATGTTTTTGATCACCTTCTACACAATTGTATGTTAGATTCTGGAGCTTCACATAATGTAATGCCCAAAGACATAATGGATAAAATTGGTCTTGAAATCACTAGACCATACGGTTATTTGTACTCTTTTGATTCTAGGAGGGTTAAATGCATAGGAATGATCAAAGACCTAGTGGTTAACTTAGCACAAATACCCTCTAAAAGTATTCTTATGGATGTGGTAKTAGCTGATATCCCACCAAAATATGGAATGTTACTATCCAGATCTTGGGGTGCTAAACTTGGAGGATCCATCCAGTTAGATATGACGTATGCAACGATCCCTGTCTTTGGGGGTCAATTCACTTGTCTATAYAGGGAAACTCGGATGGCATTTACTGTGAGTGATCCTAAAAACCCTGCAAATCACCCTGTGTATATCGCAGATCAAGACTTAGGGAATTGTATTTTATCGTTAGATGATGATTTCGAGATAGATGTAGATAATGAAGATATCGAAGGAAAAGTTCAAAAAAATGAAATAAAAGAAAATGTATATAGTACTGGCACATGGAAGATGTTTTTTGATGGAGCTTCTTCTTATCTCGGAGCTGGGGTCGGGGTACTCCTTATTGCTCCCGACGATCAATTTATAATACCTTTTTCTTATAGACTTCAGTGGTTTATAGATTGTACTAATAATGTTTGTGAATATGAGGCCCTAGTACTTGGTTTAGAACCCGTGCGGAAAATGAAAATTAAAAATATTGAAGTATTTGGGGATGCCGAATTAATCATAAGACAGGTAAACCGGCAATACCAAGCAAAACATCCTAGGTTAAGAACTTATAGAAATTGTGTATGGGATTTAGTTGAAAATTTCTTCACTTCTGTGAATTTCCATTTTGTACCTAGATCTGAAAACCAACAGGCCGATGCCTTAGCTAAATCCGCTTCAACATTTGACCCCCCAACGTCTTTTAATTTGAAATACCATATCCAAATGAGGCATCGACCTTCCATACCTGATAATGTACAGCATTGGTAGGTTTTCGAAGATGATGAACAACTCAGAAAATTCATTGAATCTGTAGATGAGTTTTCAGAAACTTATAATGACCAGGAAAATCAAAATGATCCTTTTTGGATCATGGAAGAAGGTGAAGACATAAAGGAATTCCATGACAAAATCGCTAACCACTGGATGCTTGTTTTGAAAAATAACCAAATCCCCAAAGGTTTGATCCCTTTGGAGAGACTCTTCAATAATGAATATATTCCATCAAAATCCACTCTCCAACCTCAACCCGAAGAGGTTGAAGACTGTAATATAGGAACTGTAAATAATCCTAAAAATGTCAAATTATCTAAATTTTTGTCAATAGAAAATAAAAATAAATATACAGAGTTGCTAAAAAAGTATAAAGATGTTTTTGCTTGGTCTTACGAAGATTTAAAAACTTATGACACCTCAGTGATAGAACATAAAATCCCTCTTAAACCAGGTGTTAAACCATTCAAGAAAAAACTCAGACAATTTAATCCGATCTTGTTACCTGTAATTGAAAAAGAGGTTAAAAAACTTTTGGATGCTAAAATTATTGTCCCTTTGAGATATTCTGATTGGGTTGCCAATTTAGTAACGGTAAGAAAGAAAAATGGAGAGATCAGGTTATGTGTTGATTTCAGAAATTTAAACAAATCTTCTCTAAAAGATAACTACCCTCTACCGAAAATGGATCACGTATTAGAAAAAGTGGTGGGGGCAACTAGGATGTCAATGATTGATGGCTTTTTGGGTTATAACCAAATTGTTGTTTGTGAATCTGATAAAGAAAAGACTGCATTCACTACTCCTTGGGGTACTTTTATGTATGATAAAATGCCCTTTGGATTAATGAATGCAGGAGCTACATTTCAACGAGCAATGGATATTG
>JASDQU010014432.1:134607-173873 GCA_032191745.1 Picea mariana
ATTCCAGAAACCGTCGGGGGAACAACTTCAAAAGAATTGGGCAGTCCTATTACAGCATTAACCCCACTTCAGGCAATTTTTGGGAATCCTCACGAAGGAGTTTTGTATGTGAGTGATTTAGAACCAATTAGCAGAGATGAAATACCATCTTCAGATTATTTTTTCAGCAAAAAACACAGAGCTGTTTTGAAACAGGAATTACATCCTGTGGGAGAAAAAACAATCAAGAAGCACAAAATTATTATTGATGGGAAAAAGCTACAAGAAAGTGCATTTGCTACAGAGTTAGCAGGGTCTATGGGGGCCATAGCATCGGCCAATATGTACTCTGTAGAAAATTTGATCAATACAATAGAGAAGAAGAATCAGGAAATCACACAGTTACAGGGCAGACTGAAAGAAAATGAAAAACTGATTCAATGGGGTATACAAAAAGGTCTTGAGCAATCCAGGCTCAAAGATATACAGGAAACTCAAAAGTAAAATGAAAATTTAACTGAAGCAAAACATATGATCCAAAATACCCAAGAACAAGTGCAAGAACTGAGCACTGAAAATAAATTGTTGCAAGACAAGATCATTTCAATTACTAACCAAGTGATTGGAATAGATCAATTCAAGACTAAAGCAGATGAGATATATGCTAATATCCAGGAAGAACAACAAAAGGTATTTTGCAATCTGGAAACCATCCAGAGTTATTTTCATGAATCTAAAAGATCCTTGGACGGGGCTGTGTTAAAAGAAATGGAAGCTAAAGCAGTAAGAAATTATTTCCAAAAGATACTCATTGCTTTACAGAAGGAAGAAATTGGAAAATCACAAAAGTTGTCTATTGCAGAGTAGTTAAAAGGAGATGCAATGATAAAAGTTTGGGAAACAAACTTGGAAGGTTATAAAAAGATCACAAAAAATGTCAATGAAAAATGCCAAAAAAAATTTTATTCGATTGAAAAAGAATAAACACATATCGGAACATATGGATTGTCCGATTCATTAGGAGAGATTGACATCAAAAGATATCAAATGAAGGCAAAGGAGGAACTGGAAGAGAAAAAATCTGAAATTTCAAATTTCAAAATAGTCAATATGGCCGCAATCGAGAAGTTAATGATAAATTCCAGTTCAAAACTGGAAAAAGTTAAAACTACAGAGAAGGCGATTACAAACCAGTTGCGAGAATTACAAAGAAGCTTCTTCTCCTTTCAAGAAAACGAGATACCCGAGGCTCCTAAGGCTTTGGTGAAATTTTTAGAAGAACATGTTCAAGCAACTGAAGCAGATAAAGAAAGCTTTTCTACTCAGAGTTAAAACTTTGTAAATATTCCTATTTTTAGTATTTTGTAATAAATTATAAACGGTTGACATTAGTCTATTGCAACCGAGAAATTAGGGAGTTGGTTAGTTACCAACGGAAATTCTGGACAGAAATGTATAAATATGATTTCGTGAGGCTCAAAACAGGGCTTTAGAAATTTTGGGAACAAGACAATTTTGTACGATCAGCTTTAAAGTTTATCAGAATATCATTCACAACAAGATTCTGGATCTTGTCATTCAGTGACTATGTTTCTATCCTTCTATAGTTTCATTTGTTAAATCTTCTTCTTAATGTGCATTTCTAGCAAGTGAATCAATTTTGATTATATGCAATTAATGTTTATAGTATCAGGTTGGTTTGGATGTTGAATGTGTTACAGTTTTTCCTCTGGAATTATTTCAATAATTTTAAGACCTGTAACCTTCTGTTCCTTAATATTTTCTTTTGTTAGAAAACCCGCGTCCCTTTCTTTATTGTAATAGAAATATAAGATTCTTTCCAGATTAAAGCCTTATATTTCTCTGTGTCATGTTTCATTGTTTTACAATTTCATAATTTTCACTGAACCAGGAAACGGCCTTACTTGTGTCTTCATTTTCTGTTCTAAGTTTGAAAGTTGTTTTATCAATATCTTACCTGAATGTCTGAAGTAACAAACTTATAAAAAACCCTTTTTATAAAATTATAAAAAAATCAATCACCCATGACAGTCCCTAACGAAAGACAACCAAACGTAGAACCCGGTTTACAAGATCAAACTAGCATAGCATTGAACCTATTTAACACCATCTTACAAACTGCAACAAATAGAACCGAGTTAGAGCGATCATGGGCAGTGATTGAACGCGATATAACCATCCAGGAACAAAGGGAATAAAGACAGAGACAGTTGAGAAATAGACTTTGATCTAGTTTTCTTTGTTTCATTATTTTAAAAGTATTATCAATTTTTGGATGCCTAGACGATGTGTTTTATAGCCTTAAAACACAAACTCTGGAACAACAGGAACGTCACAAAGCAGTACTTGATTGTTATAAAAAGATACTTAACTATAAAGATGATGTTGGAACCACTAGAAAAACCCAAGGTATACCGAAACCTGTATCAGTCAGACAATTTTCAATGATGCAACTCAAGAAATGTATGAGAAAATGATGTCAAGTTTATGCCATCCAAGTAACGAATTTTTTAGAAGAAGAAGATAAGCCAAAGTTAGAAGACTTTGCTTTCCTACGTGATTTTAGAGACATGTTTGTGGATGAGATACCAGAAGTACCCCCTGGAAGGGAAATAGACTTATCCATAGATATACTACCTGTTTCAACCCCTATCTCAAAAGCACCTTACCGAATGAGTCTACCTGAACTAACATAATTAAAATTACAATTATAGGAATTGTTGGACAAAGAGTATATCAGACAAAGTGTCTCACCATGGGGGGCACCAGTCGTCTTTGTGAAAAAGAAATACAGTAATCTAAGACTATGTATCAATTATAGACAACTGAACAAGATGACTATTAAGAAGAAATACCCCTTACCAAGGATAAATGATCTATTCAATCAAGTAGGAGGGGCCAAGATCTTTTCAAAATTGGATTTACGATCCAGTTATCATCAAGTTAGGATAAGGGATGAGGACATAAACAAAAAAACCTTTCGAACAAGATATGGACACTAAAAATTTATAGTCATACCTTTTGGACTCACTAATGCACCAGCCACATTTATGTCCCTAATGAACAATATTTTCAGTCAGTACTTAGACAAGTTCGTGGTAGTATTTATCGACGATATTTTGGTCTATTCCAAAACGAAGGAAGAACATGATGAACACTTAAAAATGGTTCTGCAAACGTTGAGGAAACACAAGTTGTATGCAAAATTTGACAAGTGCAACTTTTATCAAAAGGAAATACAATATCTAGGACATGTAATTTCGGTAGAAGGCATTTCCGTAGACCCGGAATGGCCGGCACCTAAGGATGTAGCAGATATCGAGTCATTCATGGGAATCATCGGATATTACCGCAGATTCATAGAAAGGTTTTCCAAGATAGCCTACCCTATCACGTCATTGCAAAAGAAAGGGACCAATTTTAACTGGTCAAAGAAGTGTCAATATAGTTTTAACATGATGAAGGAATTAATGACATCTGCACCCATATTAAAGGTAGCAGACCTAGATAAAGACTTCACCATATGTGTCGATGTGAGCAAAGAAGGACTAGGTGGTGTCTTAACTCAGGAAGGACACGTTATATGTTATGAGTCATAGAAATTAAAGAAACACGAGCTAAATTGTGTCACTCATGACTTGGAGTTGGTAGCGGTAACGAACGCCTTAAAAATGTGGTGACACTACATAATGGGCAGAAATTTTTTACTATTGACAAATAATAGTGGGGTGAAATATCTGTTTAGCCAACCAAATCTTAATGCAAGACAAGCAAGATGGCTATCCTTCTTGAGCAAATTCGACTTCAAGGTTAGACATATCAAGGGTAAGGAAAATAAAGTAGAAGACACTTTAAGAAGAAGAGTCCATGGGTTATTTGAGATAAATATCAGCAGGACAGAAAGTAAACTAGAACAAAGAATAAGGATGGCATGTATTAATGATGGAAATTACACTAAGATAATGGCATAATTACAAAACAATACTGCCAACTCTGACAAACCAGATCTAAGCATCAACAAGAACGGACTATTATGATTTAAAAACATACTTTACATACCAGATTCAACAGAATTGAAATTAACAGTCTTGGACCAAGTGCATAAGAAACCATATTCTTGCCATCCAGGTTACCAGAAAACAATAACAACACTTAGAAAACCTTTTTTTTTGGCCTAGTATGAAGGGAGAAACAACAAAATACTTGGCTAGGTGCCAATATTGTCATTAGGTTAAGACCCAACACCGGCATCCAACCAGCCTATTACAACCATTACCAGTGCCATAATGGAAATGGGAGACCACATCACTGGACTTTATAACAAGTTTTCCTAAAAATCAGAAACAAAATGATTCTATCATGGTTGTAATCGATAAACTCAGTAAGTCTGCACACTTTATTCCTATAAAGTGTACTTTTAAAGATATAAACATTGCTGAAATATTCATGAAATAAATTTTTAGACTTCATGGTATTCCTAAAATGGTGATTTCAGATAAGGACGTAAAATTCACATCCTCTTTTTTGAAGCAATTGTTTGCAGGGATAAATACTAATTTGAATTTCAGTACGAGTTATCATCCACAAATGGATGGACATATCGAAAGGACAAACCAAATAGTAGAGGATATGATCCACATATACATAAGAAAAAAACTGAACAAGTGGGAAGACTATCTGCACTTGGTAGAATTTTCATATAACAATGGGTACCAAACTCCAGCTAATTTGAGCCCTTTCAAAATATTGTATGACAAAAAGTGTACAACTTCAATTAGCTGGGATAACCTGACTGACAGACTCATGGTTGGACCAGCGATGCTCCAAGAAATGGAGAACATGGTAAGAAAGGTACAACAAAACTTGAAAGAAGCATAGGATAGACAGAAGAGCTATGTAGATCAGAAAAGAAGACACTTGGAATTTAAAGTGGGAGACCATGTTTATTTGAAGGTCAAAGCATGAAAAAGATGGTTCAAGCTAGGGAACTGTGCCAAGATGGCACCCAAGTTTTGTGGACCCTTTGAGATACTAGCTCAAATTGGACCTGTAGCATATCAACCTGCACTTCCAATCTAAGAATTCATAATGTATTTCATGTTTCTTTGTTGAAAAGGTATATTCATGAACCTACTCATATGATTGATTGGAAGTTGGTGCAGGTGGAAACCGAAGGCGAGTTCCAGGTGGAACCCCTATGCATTTTGTACCAGAGAGAAATAACACTTTGAAACAAAGCCATCACTCAGGTAAAGGTGCAATGGAAGCACTTTAGTCCTGAGGAGGCCACTTGGGAGTTGGAGGGAGATTTGCAGAAATCTCATCCAAAATTGTTGGAAATTTATTCCGTTTTTAGAAAATTCGAATTTGGAAAATTTTTGCCATTTAGGGCAATTTCGAATTTCGAATTTTGTAATTGTAATTAATTATTTTGACTGTTGGGTAGAGACCTGATTTGAACCAACTAACTATTTGACTATGACACTTGTAGGAAAACAACATATTTTATATTGATTTCATGAGGACAAATGAAACAACCATGTTAAATTTAGTTGACCATGAATCCATGAGTGGGGAACATGTTGCAACTACCTTTGGGCTGATTATTACAAGTGGAAAATAAGTGATTTGGACATTGGAAGCCCCTAAAAATCAAGGATTTAGAAAGATGCGAAAATTCCCAAGGGAGGGAAAAGACCTAGGCAAATTATAAATAACATATGAGAGGAGGCAAGACATTGCCAAGTATGCTGGGGAAAGAGGCTATTGATTTTATTGTTGTTATGAACACTACTGAGTAAGTGTGAGGCAAGAGGAATCAGTTGAAGTTGAAGGACATTACAGAGGAGGAGTTTTCCAAGTTCTCCCTCATGGATTCATGGTCAGGATAGTGGGTAAATCGGGCAAGTGACTTTGGATACCCTATTCTACCATTGGGAGGAACGTGGTTGCTCCCTTTGTCTTCCCGCAGATTGAATTCAGATATGTTGATATACACCTCTCTATTTTTCAGTGGCTATGTCTGATTGATGTAATGCATCTGTTGGGTGATTATATCTAATTGCAGAAATGTAAACTATTTGAATGATCATATATGTTCGTTGTGAGGAATAGACGTGAAGGAAATTTGTATATATATATATTCATAATACATCTGCTGGAATGTTCACATCTGACTACTGAAATATATATTTGTTACGGAAAATAGAATACTTTCATGGATATAATTTGTCTATTTTCATGAAGTTGGAAATAGACATCCCAACTATAGAATTGTCTTTCCTGTAAGTAAAATTCTAGATGGAAGCACCTATAATTATATTTATATAAGTAAATAAGAAAAGGGGGATATTAACGTCAATGGGGAAAATCCTTTCTATAGTCAAAATCCCAGGAAACCAAACATAGATCCCACGGAACATTGGTATATAATTACAAAGCTCTTATGGAAGTGAAATTTATATTTATGATGCACAGTTCTAGTACTAATGTTGTCTAATACATTGGTTAAAAGAGACTCTAAGTGGATATAATCGAAATTACTTTATACAGAAATTTGTTGTCCTATTGTACCCTTTTATATATTATATGTGTATAAACTCGGAAGTTTAGATTTTCGGGATTCTGTTAGGTAAACAAATATTGAATCCTTCTACACTTATTGTTTCATAGAACCAAAGTAAGAACACCAGTAAAAGACAAAAATCATAGAATTATGAAAATAATGTGAAATTCACAGTAGTAGTAGAGTATCCTTATTCTTTGCGTTTGACATAATTATTACTATAGATTTCAGCAGAAAGATATCACATCTTCAAAGAATGAATTTTGCATATGAATTTCTTTTATAAACAAATTTTAAACTCAGACATAAAAGCAAGACCAGCAAACCTTTTTAAACTCAATTCGACGCAAACGTTTGAGCGTTCGACGCAATTTCCACTTTCTATTGTCGGAAGACTGACAAACCTCGGACCCCCCCAAATGTCGTTTCACATGACGTCATTTTTTCGACGACCTAATTTTCGTCTATATTGCGACGTTTCAAACGTGGCAAGAGAGACGTTGCAAACGTGACAAGACCGATGTTTCAAACGTCACAAGAGAGACGTTGCAAACATGGCAAGACCGATGTTTCAAACGTCGCAAGAGAGACATTGTAAACGTGGCAAGAGAGACATTCAAACGTGGCAAGACTGACGTTTCAAATGTGGCAAGTGAGATGTTGCAAACGTGGCAACTGAGACGTTGCAAACATGGCAAGACTGACGTTTCAAATGTGGCAAGTGAGATGTTGCAAATGTGGCAAGTGAGACGTTTCAGACGTGGCAATACTGATGTTTCAAACGTGGCAAGTGAGACGTTACAAACGTGGCAAGTGAGATGTTGCAAACATGAAAAGTGAGACGTTGCAAACATGGCAAGTGAGACATTTCAAAGGTGGCAAAAGAGACGTTTCAAAGGTGGAAAAAGAGACGTTCTTAAGGTGGCAAGAGAGACGTCTAAAACATGGGAAGAGTGACATTAAGAGGTATCATCTCCGACGTGGTTGCTATGGGAGAGACACTACAAGATGTCGCAATAGCGACCTTCTTGTAGGTATTTAAAAAAAAGATACAATATCAGTACTAAAAGGGACAGGTACATTAACCTTTGCTAAGATACTAGCCATATCAATATTTAAATCTATATCATCGGTCTATATTTAAGAAACTCATATTTTTTTATTAAAAATTTATCCTCTTAGTTTATGTATCCATTAGATACAACAAAAGTTGCAATCAATCCACCAATCCACTCTTTTAAGGGTTTTGGAAAAAGTTGCAATCAATCCATCAATCCATTGTTTTAAGGGTTTTGACAAAAGTTGCAATCAATCCAATATGTTTCAAGTATCTTGGCATTTCGAAATTAAAATGTCATGTAAAATCCTTTAAAAATTAAAGACGATGGATGCTTCAAAGTCCAAGTCCATTTGGAAACACAAACTAAGAAATCCATGTAAGATCTCATTTCAAAAGTGAATTAACTAAAGATAATGCTTCACATTTCAAACTCATTTTGGAGACACCATTCAAGAAATCCCATACCCATAAACTAAAGATAATGATTCACATTTCAGGCCCATTTTGGAGACACCGCCATTCAAGAAATCCAACACCCATAAACTAAAGATAATGCTTCACATTTCAGGCCCATTTTGGAGACACCATTCAAGAAATCCAATACCCATAAAGTAAAGATAATGCTTCACATTTCAGGCCCATTTTGGAGACAACATTTAAGATATCCCATGCCCATGTAAGATCCTTTTAGAAGTGAAGAAACTAAAGATAACGCTTCACATTCCAGAACTATCTGGAGAGGTCCAAAATGTCCAATAAGAATTCATATCAAAAAGTCCAATAAACATTCGTATCTGATAATAATATGATACCATATTTATACCATATGATCGTTTGGAGCATCCAGGCTCAAAATGACCCAAAGAACAATGGAAAAAAGATGTAAGTAAATTAAACCCACCTTCTATTTTATTGAAAAGGATGCCCCTTCGCTCAAAACCGACTCCCATTGGAACAAAACATTTGTTCATATATAATATTACAAGCGTGCAACAAGGTAATAGGACGATAAGATTTTTTATAAGTTGGTTCGATTCCTTGCTGCCTTCTGATCCACTTTTTCCTCGTACGAAACCTTGAAGGAGAAAAAGGAAAAAGAAAAATGAATAGAAGCTATAGTAATCAAAGTTGCACATTTGACATTTTGTTAATGAGATGCATCGACGACATCTAATCGGATTGGGCTTGCATGTTGCCACGCACTCCAAAAGATTTTGGATACCCTATTCTACCATTGGGAGGAACGTGGTTGTTCCCTTTGTCTTCCCGTAGATTGAATTCAGATATGTTGATATACACCTCTCTATTTTTGAGTGGCTATGTCTGATTGATGTAATGCATCTGTTGGGTGATTATATCTAATTGCAGAAATGTAAACTATTTGAATGATCATATATGTTCGTTGTGAGGAATAGATGTGAAGGAAATTTGTATATATATATTCATAATACATATGCTGGAATGTTCACATCTGACCACTGAAATATATATTTGTTACGGAAAATAAAATACTTTCATGGATATAATTTGTCTATTGTCGTGAAGTTGGAAATAGACATCCCAACTATAGAATTGTCCCTCATGTAAGTAAAATGCTAGATGGAAGAACCTATAATTATATTTATATAAGTAAATAAGAAAAGGGGGATATTAACGTCAATGGGGAAAATCCTTTCTATAGTCAAAATCCCAGGAAACCAAACATAGATCCCACGGAACATCGGTATATAATTACAAAACTCTTATGGAAGTGAAATTTATATTTATGATGCACAGTTCTAGTACTAATGTTGTCTAATACATTGATTAAAAGAGACTCTAAGTGGATATAATAGAAATTACTTTATACAGAAAGTTGTTGTCCTATTGTACCCTTTTATAGATTATATGTGTATAAACTCAGAAGTTTAGATTTTCGGGATTCTGTTAGGTAAACAGATATTGAATCCTTCTACACTTATTGTTTCATAGAACGAAAGTAAGAACACCAGTAAAAGACAAAAATCATAGAATTATGAAAATAATGTGAAATTCACAGCAGTAGTAGAGTATCCTTATTCTTTGCGTTTGACATAATTATTACTATTTATTTCAGCAGAAAGATATCACATCTTCAAAGAATGAATTTTGCATATGAATTTCTTTTATAAACAAATTTTAAACTCAGACATAAAAGCAAGACCAACAAACCTTTTTAAACTCAATTCGACGCAAATGTTTGAGCGTTCGATGCAATTGCCACTTTCTATTGTCGGAAGACTGATAAACCTCAGACCCCCCCAAACGTCGTTTCACATGACATCATTTTTTCGACGACCTAATTTTCGTCTATATTGTGACGTTTCAAACGTGGCAAGAGAGACGTTGCAAACATGGCAAGACCAATGTTTCAAACGTCACAAGAGAGACGTTGCAAACATGGCAAGACCGATGTTTCAAACGTCGCAAGAGAGACATTGCAAACGTGGCAAGAGAGACATTCAAACGTGGCAAGACTGACGTTTCAAACGTGGCAAGTGAGATGTTGCAAACGTGGCAAGTGAGACGTTGCAAACATGGCAAGACCGACGTTTCAAATCTGGTAAGTGAGATGTTGCAAATGTGGCAAGTGAGATGTTTCAGACGTGGCAAGACTGATGTTTCAAATGTGGCAAGTGAGACGTTACAAACGTGGCAAGTGAGATGCTGCAAACATGGCAAGTGAGACATTGCAAACATGGAAAGTGAGACATTTCAAAGGTGGCAAAAGAGACGTTTCAAAGGTGGCAAAAGAGACGTTCTTAAGGTGGCAAGAGAGACCTCTAAAACGTGGGAAGAGTGACGTTAAGAGGTATCATCTCCGACGTGGTTTCTATGGGAGAGACACTACAAGATGTCGCAATAGCGACCTTGTTGTAGGTATTTAAAAAAAAGATACAATATCAGTACTAAAAGGGACAGGTACATTAACCTTTGCTAAGATACTAGCCATATTAATATTTAAATCTATATCATCGGTCTATATTTAAGAAACTCAGATTTTTTTATTAACAATTTATCCTCTTAGTTTATGTATCCATTAGATACAACAAAAGTTGCAATCAATCCATCAATTCACTCTTTTAAGGGTTTTGGAAAAAGTTGCAATCAATCCATCAATCCATTGTTTTAAGGGTTTTGGCAAAATTTGAAATCAATCCAATATGTTTCAAGTATCTTGGCATTTCGAAATTAAAATGTCATGTAAAATCCTTTAAAAATTAAAGACGATGGATGCTTCAAAGTCCAAGTCCATTTGGAAACACAAACTAAGAAATCCATGTAAGATCTCATTTCAAAAGTGAATTAACTAAAGATAATGCTTCACATTTCAAACTCATTTTGGAGACACCATTCAAGAAATCCCATACCCATAAACTAAAGATAATGATTCACATTTCAGGCCGATTTTGGAGACACCGCCATTCAAGAAATCCAATACCCATAAACTAAATATAATGCTTCACATTTCAGGCCCATTTTGGAGACACCATTCAAGAAATCCAATACCCATAAAGTAAAGATAATGCTTCACATTTCAGGCCCATTTTGGAGACGACATTTAAAAAATCCCATGCCCATGTAAGATCCTTTCAGAAGTGAAGAAACTAAAGATAACACTTCACATTCCAGAACTATCTGGAGAGGTCCAAAATGTCCAATAAGAATTCATATCAAAAAGTCCAATAAATATTCGTATCTGATAATAATATTATACCATATTTATACCATATGATCGTTTGGAGCATCCATGCTCAAAATGACCCAAATCACAATGGAAAAAAGATGTAAGTAAATTAAACCCACCTTCTATTTTATTGAAAAGGATGCCCCTTCGCTCAAAACCGACTCCCATTGGAACAAAACATTAGTTCATATATAATATTACAAGCATGCAGCAAGGTAATAGGATGATAAGCTTTTTTATAAGTTGGTTCGATTCCTTACTGCCTTCTGATCCACTTTTTCCTCGTACGAAACCTTGAAGGAGAAAAAGGAAAAAGAAAAATGAATGGAAGCTGTAGTAATCAAAGTTGCACATTTGACATTTTGTTAATGAGATGCATCGACGGCATCTAATCGGATTGGGCTTGCATGTTTCCACACACTCCAAAAGAAATTGGAACCTACTCTACGCTTTTGCCTCGTACGAAGCCTTGAAGGAGAAAAAGGAAAAAGAAAAATGAATAGAAGCTGTAGTAATCAAAGTTGCACATTTGACATTTTGTTAATGAGATGCATCAACGACATCTAATCGGATTGGGCTTGCATGTTGCCACGCACTCCAAAAGAAATTGGAACCTACTCTACACTTAGGTTTTCATCTTTGAGATTTCTTCTAACAAATACTTGCAGTCACCACTCCAATATACTGGGCTACATGAACAAACCGTAATGCGCTGCCTCATCTCATTCATGTACTCGGTCTATGCTATGCTTACATGAAGGACGTGTGGAACCCACATCACCTTCTTAAGCTATATCTGGTAAGCCTTCTGATCCGCTTCCTGTGAAACACAAATATCGCTCATTGATAGGCTTTAAGAGAACCCAATTCTAATTGGAACTTTAATTGTAATGCACTATGCAAGTACTATACCTTAGATCTAATAACTGCAAGCTCATCTGCTGTGTGCTGAAGGATTTGCTCTGCTTGGTCACTGAAAACAGAAAGCCAAGCTTCACCCCTTGAATCAGATGCCTTGACCACCATAATATACCTATAGCACATGTAAGCGTGAAAAGGAGAAATTTATTGAAACATTATGAACTTTTGAGAATCTTTAGAGCAGAAAGAACCGGTGATACACTCTGATGCTTAGAATTGGTGATACACTCTGAACAACTCCAATGACATCTACAGAAAATCACACCAGACAATTCAATCATGTGATGGAAGATAGAGATGAAAGTGAAATGCCCAATTACCAAAATAAGATTTTTACTGTTCAATCCAAAGGATGCTCACCAACAAGATCCCTTGAATTGACATATGGAACAAGCTCATCAACCTTGACAAAGTTATACTTGAATTCTGGAATATGGGTTCCTTCCTCAATTGCTTCTTCAACTTCTGAATTTGCATGCAAGGTCATCTCATAATCATTTGCTACTATTTTGAATTGTTTATTTGCAAATCGAAGGGTTCCTTTTGAGATATAATAGACCTTGCCCAATTCAAACTTATTCCAAAACTTATCAGCAGCTTCTTTAAACATAGTTGCCTGAATTTGAGTGCCCTGCAGCACAGTAAGAAAAACAATCAGGTGGAAACCAAGATAATGGAACATCCTTACCCATCTTAAACCTTTATTATGCTAGCATACATTAAATTTGAAATGGTTAGATATTTGAAGATTTTGAATTAAAATTGAAGATAAAGAGCATTCAAAAGCCTTACATCTTCATCAGTAAGCTCCACATTGAAGACACTGCCTTCACCCCTGGCATTACGGAATGTGCACAAAGGTCCCTTGTTGGTGACTCGGACCTTAATAGTACAATTGCCTTGATAAGGATTGAGAGAAACTAAAGGGTAAACTCTGCATGACATTCCCAATCGTGCAGCAGGTGTAGCACTGCAAGTAGATGAAAAACTAATATAAATCTAATTTCCATCCATTCAGAAAATCTCATAATTTTGTTATAATGTCTTAGTTATAGGTGTTTATAGGTATCGTACAATTTAAATAAAGGGCCTAATTACCCCATAAAAGTAGCTTGGCCCACAAGTTAGGCCTTTCAGCCTCTTTTGTATAAATAAGGGTTTTCCCCTTTATATGTAAGTTACAACCATTGTTTTGTTAATGCCAACTCTTCATAGCACCTTGGGCCTCCACTTGTTATCCTTAGCAATCTTAACTTAAGGAAGCCCCCCATTGTGCTGAAGGAGCAGGAGAGTTGCATCAGTGACAGTGGGCAACCTTCCCGAGTTCCCCTGGGATGCACTTTGTGTTTAGGACTTTACCACTTTGCGTGCAGGTTCGAGAGGTAACAGGGAGAACATTGTCTTCCAAGTTGACCATTCACCATTGAGACAAGGAGGAATGAGGGGAAAG
This sequence comes from Picea mariana, assembly GCA_032191745.1. Taxonomy (NCBI): domain Eukaryota; kingdom Viridiplantae; phylum Streptophyta; class Pinopsida; order Pinales; family Pinaceae; genus Picea; species Picea mariana. Next base: position 148,310 of record JASDQU010014432.1, read on the forward strand.
AAAAGAATTTTTATGGAGATTGTTTTTTTGGTAAAAGCATGGAACTTATTGAGATCATAGATTGTCGATGTTTCCATGTGTATATTGAATGGAGATACATAAAGAAGAATTTTAAAATTGGAATTTGTTGATTTTTTTACTAGTGTTGATCTAATTATTTCCTTCTTGTTTTCTCCTCCATCACACAAGTAGACCTTCAATTAGGCTGAGTGAAAAGAAGAATATGTTCCAGATGGATAACAAGAGAAACCAAGAATGATAGTAGAATCATTACCTTTAAAGGTTCTAGGCAGCCCTCAACAACTGGTATATCTGGAAACCCTGCAACTTCACACTGTTGTTTTTCTATTAGAAATCTCATAGATACATAGATCCAATCTAGCAGATCCAAAAACAATAGAAATCTTAGACATGAGCCACAATCAAATCACTATGAATAGCTACTTTGTCATTCATTTTGATTAACACTTATATTTTCCATTTGATGAATCTAACAGAGCAAAAGAGAAGAAAACAACTCTGAATTCATACCAAGTGCAAAGCATTTCGTGTGGCATCCTTGGTGAGCACATTGCCAAAGATTGTTGTCAGACCAATCACCTCAAATTCAGGCAACTCGAATGCCATTAATATTGTAATTGCATCATCTGCAAGCAAAACTCTGAGAGAGTGTCATGTATAGAAAAAATATTTTATTTTATTATGACATGTTTACACAGCATCCTGTATTTAGCTCTGGTGTGTTCAATTCATTTATATTTTAGATAATCAAGTGCAATATTGCATGTGCCTGAAAAACTTTTGCAACTGACACTCAGATAAGAAAAGATTACAACAGGTCCTTTTGTGTCCTCATCGAGCAAATAAGAATGAAGCAAGCCACACAATTTTTAAAGACATCATGTTCCAACTCCTGGTAACCGAATGAATTAAAGTAACTCAGAAATTTGAACTCCAGAGCTGAAAAAGAAGAAAATGTTATTGAAAAACTCTTCTTGAAAATGTTGACTTAATGTTTGTAGATACATATATAGAATTGAGTATGCATTGCAGAAGGAATTCAAGATCTTTGCATCTGAGCTTGTCACAGTTGAAGCTATAGGAACAATCTTCCCACTATGTAGTTTAGCTTCAAAAATAGGCACCAAGGAAAAAAAATAAAGAAACCCCATGCTTGTAATGAACCTGTGAAGAGCATCGCTAAATTGTCTCTGAAACTACTATTAATGTTCAGTAAAATCTTCAAGTTTTGGATGAAAATGTAAGCAACTACCTCCATTGCATCACAATTCCTAAAGACTATGCTACTACTGCTAGCTGAGAATAAATGCCAATATTGATTCCCAACAAGGAAGAAAATGAATCAGGAACACCCAGTTTGAAGTTAGAAAGGCCGTCATACAGTTTACAAGGAATTAAAGGCTGCATGGCAGTGAACAATAAGTGAACTAATGGATCTTTTGTTGATTTTTTTTTCTAAACTAAGTTTCCACTTATCACGATGAGGCTAACACACCCAGATTTAGCATTACAGGGGAACCATTAGCATCATTCAAACTGGTTGCTCATCGGTTAAGTACCCATGACTAGGGGGTTTCTATTCTTCCAAAGTCGTGCAGGATACACAACTGCCACCAACCACTGTTGCATATGTGGGCGCACATCCACAAGAACAAGCACAAACACAAACACGTCATTTGCATAGACTTGAACCCAGGTGGAGGCTATATTAGCTACTCACTTTCACGGACCCCTTTCACTTTGGATCCCTTACACACCACTTTTGAATGAGTCAGCCACTCTTGGAGATCACACATGTCACACATGTGACCTTTATCATGCATTTACAGAGGACGACTTGGCATCAGAGTACATTTACTTCACGTTGGGAGCATCATTGGGGGTCTTGTTGACCTATCCACTCTTGTATCATGGATATTTAATGTGTTATGGGCCTGTAACCCCCAATTTTTATCTATCAATGAAATAATACTTTTTCTTTCACAGTAGAGAAAAACTGAGAGAAGTCTTTCTCTAAATTTTAGGAATTGCAGGTGCATTCCAACTTTATGGGTGTATGTGTCTCCAACTCTTTTATGGTTTATGTGGATTTTCATGAGTATGTTTTATAGTGAATGACTCCCATCTTTTCTTCAGTTATCTGAACTTCATCTGTGCTATTTGAGCTTAGTTCCAGAAAATTTCTGTTAGTATTTTCACTCATATTTGTATTTGTGGAAGTGCCAATTTGCACCCTGTCATATTATGCTTTGTAAATTTTCATTTTATGAAAAAGATATAGATAATCAACAGTTATTGGAATTAGAACATTTTGGAGGGTTTGGATTTGGTGTTCAAGTTTTCCTTCAGATAATTGAAGGCAAGTATTGCTTGACTTCTTTAAACTTTAACTGTAGGCATTTTAATAGAAAAAATGTGAGGTTAACAACTTAGCTCCTTGTTTATGGTTAACTGGACTATACTCCATGTGTCACATAACCCAAACCGGGATGGACTGGAGGCTACATGGTTTCTTGCTTCTTTCATAGATGGGAGGTTGGCCAAGAACGTTTTTCATACATAGAGTGATTTTTGGGACACATATTTGTGCGATTGGTTGCCATGGATAATTGCACCCAAAGATTATAGCTGACAAACAAGATTTTATGGCACTCTGTAAAATCATTCCCAACACCATCTCAATTTGGATGTACAAGGTCTGATTTGGAATCTTTGGAAATGGTCATATGGCTCATCTTTTTGAGACTTTATTACTTGTCATTTATTGAAACAGAATCCAGAGGCTGTTTATAAGAACAGGAGTTCAAATGGATTTATGTTAGATATTCTTTTAGTTTTTTCACCGTGCCCTTTTTCACATTACAGGGTGGACAACACTTTTTTCCATTTTAGGTTACACTCACGAACATGACAACATCTTTTCCACCAAGGTTATAAAGTGTACTCACTTCTCTACATGCGATGAGATTATCAGCCACATTAAAACACACACGGAAATAAAAATGAAAGGAACAATCTCAGGGCCATTTCATGTGGCAGCTTAATGAAATGAAATAAAATAAGATTTCTCACTAGAAGTTACAAAGTTTCAAGGTACTTCAAAGTTGGCCAAACTTATACTTGAGCTTCACCGAAACCACTACAAATCTTTGCCTGAATGCGACATGGGCGTCCATCATATTTAATTGATTTGTTCGAACATTATTGCTTGACAAAATCCGATGCGAAGAGGCAAGGAAATCATATAAATTGTCTTCAGAACTGATCCTAATTTCGTTGATTTTTTGTGCTAAAAATCGGTGTAAAGCCTATATTTACTACAGTTTACCCTAATTTCTTTGCAACAATGCCGCCATTGTAGTAAATGAATGAACTCTCAGGTTCCTCCACCAATTAATACATATACTTATGCTGAGAAAAATACAGCCAGACCTTAAAGAAAAACATGAAGATTTTAAAGATTATGAAATACCTTGAATTGACTTATTCCATTACTCTCTCCACATGGATTTTTGTTGTCTAGAAGTCCGTTCAGAGCATTGATAGATTTTGCAAAAGTGAAAAACTTCCTTCGAAGATTAAATCTACTATATTTATCCCTCAATATGCACCTTGTATACATCTTTCCTGAGACAGTAGCTATGAAAGACCGATGAAGCCCAGTCAGCTTGCGTTGAATGTAACCCTAAGAAAATACCCCAAAAATGTTCAAAATTTTCTGTGCTACTCTGAGTGTGGACTGATCTTCTAGCGGCTGCATGCTCTGATCTGATTGGATCATTGTCCTCATATCACAAAATACAAAATTGATAGTTCAAACCTTCCAGCACATAGAACTCCGCCTCCATGTCGAGTACTCACTCTTCAGAACTGACCAGTACCAGATCTAGATGCAGATGTAGAGACAGTTAGAGATTGATAACCAGAGCCAATTGATTTACATGATTAAGTCACAATTTCACCAGTTTACCTTGTTTACCGGGACCAGTGCTAGTAATAGGAGAGAATCCCATGGCATCCCTTCATTACTCAATCTAGATCTCGATCTCTATCTACTGGTAGCGCGTCCTAATCTCAATCTCGATATGAATCTGGCACATGCCGGTACTGCTCTTATATATGCCTTGGTGTAATGATTTGAAGAGGAAAGACTGAGACGCTACTGTGAGAAGCCGAAGGGTTTTGGCTTGCTCTACCTTCGTTCAGTTCAGCTCGGTCGACTCTGTAGAGTGGCGCTATCAAAAATTGTTTTCCCTCTACAAAATTTCGATTTTGAATGATTTTGAATATTGAAAAATTTTCCCTCTCGATTGAAATTTTAAAAAGTGGTGTGTTCAAATGTTAAATGGGGTGAGAGGGGGGTGTTGTCATGGAAAGTGAATCCAATATGGAAAGTATGGATATTTTAGTTTGACTTTCTTAGCTTTGGAGTGGTTTTTTGTTTTCCATGTTCTCAAAATAAATCACAAAACATCACAACACCTATAAATCCTATGCATTGTTTTCTTACGGTCTATAATTTCAACATCTTATTGAACCCACTCAAATGTGTATTCTACATCACCATTGATCAATTATCAAGAATCATCATCTCCCAACAAGTAATCATGGTGGACCCCTCAAAATTCCAAGCCATCAATGAAATTCCCCCCTCTGCACCCATTGCACCAGTTATAAATCATGCAAGGAAAAGCTAATGGTCTACATCACTTCATCCCTAATGATGAGATTTTTTCCCATGGATTTTTAAGATTGTTGTGCCAAGACATAAGTTTCCCATAGGATGATCAACCACAACAAATATTTGATACATTAGAATAAGATATTTCAAATTCCCATTAATTAACCCCCATTACTTCAATAAGGATTTTCTCTTTTACTTATCCACCTCAATCGTCACCATCACTAGATTGTTAGTCTAGCAGGGGGTATATGGTTGTGAACATATCATTCACTATGTGAGAAAAGACTAGTCTGAACCCCCACTCAATTGAAATCATGAAGAAAAAGTGGCCTTAGCTATCATCCATTCAATCCAAAAAATTTAGCATTACATTTTGCTCCAGAGAAAACAAAATTGTAGCGAATCCTAACCGTATGAGGTATCTTCTAAGATGATAACTTAGCAATGGTAAGTTTACTCATTGGATCATTATCCTTGTAGAATTAGAGCTAGAATTTGTTACCCTAAAGATAAAAAAAAAAAGTGTCAGTTCGAGTGGAGTTGATCACCTATCTCACAATTGGCACATAAGACCTACCATTGAATGATGACTTCCCCAATGGCATCTCTTCACCATCTCTTTATATGATCCATGATATGATGACATCCTTACCTATTTATGCATGAATAAATTTTTTCAACATCTTTCATGAAGTGACTATTAACACATTTGGAACCAATCCCCTTTATACCTCCTCCTCAAAGGAATCCTTTATTAATGATGAGTAGACTCTTTTCGCATCAATGCATCACTCATGAAGAAGTAGCAAGAGTCTTAAATCACTATCATAGTGGTGCATGTGGAAACCATTTATCAATAATACCTACCACTCATAAAATCATCCACGCAAGCTATTTTTATCCTTCCCTCTTTCATAATTGCATCCATGTGACTAAGAGGTGTGCAAAGTGCCAGATATTCATGCCCAAATCACATGCCCCATCATCTATGTTATACCTAGCTATCATAATCAACTTCTTCTACAAGTGGTGGATTGAATTCATGACCTATAACCCGACATCTAATGGTGGCCACAAGTACATCATTGTTACCATTGATACTTCACAAAATAGGTTGAGGCCATACCAACCTACAACCAATAGCAAGGTGTTTTCTTCAATCCAAAGAGATTTCAACTTGATTTTCTGTAGACATTTTCCACTGCTGAAATTATCTTATGGACACGATTTCGACCAAAGTGTGTGGGATATGACTCCTATTGAGAATGGAGTGGAAGGAAACCCCTATATAGACATCTCATAATGTTTGGATGTATAGCATGGGATCAAATTCCAAATGATAAGTGGAATAAATTGGATGGAAAGAGTCTTGCATGTATTATGGTGGGATACTCTAATAGGTCAAAATCCTACAGGTTGTTTGATCTAGTCAAACAAGAGGTTATTTGCAAGATTTTTATTTTATTTTATTTTATGAGAATACTTTAGGTGTTTCCTTATGGAACTCATTCTCTAACATTTTAAAACGTGATCCATTTGAAATTGTGAAGAATTATGAATCAATTGATATATATATTGTATCAATCAATGTGTCAACGAACATGTCAATTGAGTAGTCAACTCATGTAACCAACCTGACTTGCAATCAAACCTCTTCAATAAATTCGACTACAAGAAATGGACTGCATGATTAATATATTGTGGCATTTCATGGTGAATTCATTGCAACAAATCCTTTTATAATGGAAAGTAGCCTTCCCCAATGGGTGAAAAAGACAATCAAAGTTGTTGGTGTTGATGTAAGCAATGTAAATGACTCAAGGAATACTAGATGATAAAAATAGCATGCCAAAATTTCTTTGATGGCATGTTTTCTAGAGGCATGTGATCTTGATACATACACAAATGCACATGGTCAACCTGAATGGAAGAATTATATGGTTGAAGAATACAATTCTTTGATGAAAATAAAGACTTGGGAATTCCCCCCGCAATCACAAGGAAAGAATATGGTAAAATGTTGATGGGTCTACAAGACTAAATTTACACTAGAAGGAATTATTGAGAGACATAAGGCTTGTTTGGTAGAGAAAGGGTTTTCTCAGTAGGAAGGCCTTGACTACACTCTGACCTTTCTTTCAATTTATTCAATTTATTCTTTCAATTTGTTCAACTTATTCTTTCACTTGCTACTCGTTTTGGATGGGAGGTATATTAGATGGATGTGAATAGTGCATTATTACATGATTCTCTCACCTGGTATATTTATATGGAATAACCTCTAGGTTTTGAGAAGGAGGAAATATTGTGTGTCCACTAACAAAATCTTTGTTTGGTTTGAAACAAGTTGCATGAGCATGGTATGAGAATATTAATATGTTATTTCTCAATCTCACTTTCAAATGTTTTGAATTAGTTGATAGTATTTATGTCCTACATGTGAATTATGATATTTTGATAATTGAATTGTATGTCAATGATTTGGTCATAACTAGTGGTAGTGCTAACTTTATTTGGAGTTTGAAGAAGAGACTCGCATATTCATTTCATCAAATGATTGAATTTTCTCTATTTCATTTCTTCTAGGCATGCAAGTCTTCAAGATGGATGATGTTATATTTATTCACAACCTAAGTATGATTTAAATATTTTGAGGAGATTCAAAATGGACAGCTATCAACCATGTGATATTCCATATCAATCAAAACTGGTGCTATCTAAAGATTTATTCTTCAAAAGTCAAGTCTACTCTCTATAGTCAACATGTTGAGAGAAGTCTTGTAGGGAGTAAGCTTTGTAGGGATATGTTGTGTGCAATTTGTGACAAGGGTGTAGTAACTACACCAACTTAACAATTGTGAATCAAGCACATGAAATAAATCATTTTAGAGTTAGAAACCCTAACTCTAAGCTACATCTACCATTCTCAAACTCGCATTTTGCATGAAAAAAAATATACTAAGCATGAAATAAAACCACAACATGAACAAGAGTTTATAAATAAAGAAAGAATAACTCCATTACCAAATAGATATGGCCAGGCTGACACCTGTGAAGGGATCTTGATCAATACTTGTGGGCTTCAAATCCCCCTCCTTGGGATGGGTCCTTGGCTTCCCTAGTGTATGTACGATCCCCTCCTTAGTGTGTGAGTAAGATAATTAGATAAGAAATGCACTATTAAGAGTAAGACGCCATCAATATTTATGGTGTGATTCTAGCAACATAACCTTACTATAAATGGATGGATGATAAATGTAGAGGTCTTAAATCTTTTATAGGGAAAATAGTGGTTAAACTCTCTTGACATGGGACTCTTCAAAATAGTCGCTAAAGGTGACCAAATCAAGTTTAGTAACTGTAATTATGGCTTAGAATGGTCCACATGTAACTAACTTCCATTTTAGGAAATATAGCCCAGAAACAATCAAAATTGGTTATTTGGCAAAGCGATGCATATTTTGGAGGTATTATCCACACCAAGAGCACAAATTTTAGGCGTAATAACTGTACTGGCCCTTTTTGGTCAAAGTTGAGGGTTGAGTCTACAACTTTGGAGGTCATATAATGGTGAAAAAAATGGTGAAGAAAATAATGAAATGGAGGTTAAACATGCCAATACTAGTGTATCTCAGTAAGACTTCTAGAAATTTTGAAAGTGAGCACGTTATAAGTGATAATATATCACCACCTAATGTGTGAGGTTAGAATAAAATCGTACAACTGAAATACATCACAATTTATTTATCCAAGTATAGACAGGACCAATGAGGAAGAGGAGTGTCCAAGGAAGGAGGACCTCCCACAGAAGGGCCATGGAAAACCACCTAGCAACAACAAGTCAAAAGTTAATATGCATACAATATATCAATAGAAAAGAGGTAGGAATACCCATACTCATTGAGATATCTGCTAGAAATGATACAATGTTGTGCCATGGAAGAAATAGGCTAGGATAATGAGACAAAATGGGATCTCAATACAATACAATATGATATTGGTGAAGAGATGCCATAATAAAAGACAATGAGAAAAGAATTCCTACATACACATGCCTGGATAAAGAGGGTCAGATCCAACATAGGAACACAATGACTGCAACTAATATGGATACATAGTAATTGATGTTCCCCTTGGTGGGGAGTGAAACAACCAAAGATGCCTTGCTAAATAGGAAAGGGGATCTGAAGATCTTAAATGAGCTAGTAGGAAGGAATCTCAAATTGAGGGCTCTAAGAATGGATGAACTAAGCCAATCAAATCCAATGAATTGCAATTGTGGATGGATTATTCAAAGAAATTTATCAAATATGTGGGAATGAGATGGATTCAAGCACATGAGATCCCACTAGGTTTGAGATAAATGAAGATTATCTCATCTTGTTCCAAGTTAACCCATCAATAAATAAAATGGGACCAAGGTACATAATATTAACCTCTAGAATCAAGGTGATGGTGTTAATAGGGGGAAGTTCGTTGGCACCTAGGAATAGGAGGAACTCCTAAGACCTAGCCTCTAAAGTACAACAACTGGAGTTATACATATAGAAACAAGTGCTGTGGACAGAACAGGTGGGGATCTATCTAAAGGGAAACACCCTTATGAGGGATAATACAACTCTACATGTTTATAAAACTGGGACAATAAATTAAACCATTGAACCATCAAATTTACAAATCTCAATGGTTAGATAATGAGTTGGAGTCGGGCAAGAGCGACGTTCCAATGGAAAACGTGGCAAGACCGATGTTAATGTGGCAATTGCGACATAAATCTTCACAAACGTGGAAAGAGTGACATTCTAGTGGAAAACGTGGCAAGAGTGATGTTCCAGTGGAAAACGTGGTAAGAGCGACATTAACGTGGTAAGAGAGACGTTAACATGGCAAGAGCGACGTTATTGGGCAACATGATTTATTTTTTTATAAATTTCCACTATTTTGCGACAATATGGACAATTTTGTCCATAACGCCGCAAATAAAACATCAGAATTTTTACAATATGTAGTAGTGACATAATTCACCAAATTTTTAAAGGAAACCACTCTGTCTAATTTCCTAAGACCTGGACTAGTCAACACCTTCGTGACATGAAATAATATAGCTTTCAAAGTTCCCACATACACAAAATATGATAGGGAAAAAAAAAACTTGGATTCATCTCGGATTGAAATAGGCAGTGTGTCCATTTAATTGCAAGTTCATTTTGAAATATTACAAATGTAGGATAAATGAATTATACACCTAACATGTACTGCCTTGTCAAGAATATGAAGATAATGGTCTAAATGAAGCTATGGGAGTGAAACATCCAACAATTGTATTACCAGATGATAAGAGATTGTAAATCATTTTTTTTTTAATTATTTATTCAATTGCCAAAATAGAACGTAATAAAATATCTAATTGCGCCCTTCGGTCAAATCCTTAGTTTCCAAATCGACCCTTGTTTGGGCCGTAATATCTAATAACAAAATTAACACAACTCGAATAACCGCTAGTATATCAAGTAACCCCTTTAGGGTTGAGTTGCCTATGTCCTGGAGGAAGGTATATCGAAACCTGTTTACCCTCCGCATGGATCACTGTGGTAGTCCACCTCGTAGCCACTTATCTAAAACCCTATACAAATTTTAACATAGTCAATATAATCTGTTCATTTGGACCGAAAAGTTTTTGATAAAATGTAATTTGCAACTGAAGTAAATACTTAAATATGGGTGGGGAAACCCAACCTCTTCCCTGTTGTGGTTATCGTGTATTCATCCAAACCAGAAGAGGAGGAGGTAGCTGGATCTATCTGATGGGTACCCTCACAAAACAAAGGGCCCATCATCAATAACGAGAATCTGAGAACAATCAAGTGACAATATAAAATACATATTGAAGTATAGTGTATATACATCCGAGCCATATAATAAAACATACACCTGAGTTAAATCAAAAGAGAAAAGGTACAAAACCTTTATCACATCTAGTACATTACAAAGAAATTTAAAATATCCATAGAAAAACAACACAACGAAAAAACTCCAGTATACGTGACCTCGCGCACCCAGATTATAAATAAGTGGCCACAAAGAAAATAACCTGAATCTTCCTTTAGCCCCAATTACAACCCGAGTCTTACAAAAAAAACAAACTAAAAGTTAACCTGACTACTATCCATTCGGGAGACTCACAGTCGACGAGACTCAACCTTAAGAACTCGTAAAAAAAAAAGGAGAGATTGGGAACAGGGATGAGGAGCGAAGAAAGACCCTACCTCTGTATGTGAGTAAGATAAATAAAAACAAATAAAAACTAAGGTATCAAAGGGGAAAACAACATTGAGGGAGGAAGAAGGTGATAAGGGCCTATGGGTAGATTTACCCCCCCCCTCGCACCAAAAACATGTGTAAGAAAAAATTAAGAGAAACAGTCAAAATAAAACTGTAACAGAAATATGACCGTGTAAAATGTTTGTTGAGTGAAATGAAATTTAAGACTGTTACTTACTGATAGCGTTGGAGTCGGAAATTGCTCCTTACGCAAATCCACATGAAGGAAATAGATAGAAACATTAGAGTAACATTGAACCCTTGGTGAGCCAGGTTGAACAATGTAATGATCAATGGCTATTTCCCTAATCCCAAAAACTAGGCACATTGAATGTAGTGGATATGACAGGAAGTGTGCCATGTGCTTTTAGCGAGCTAGTATGCTTGGATTGAAGAAAGGTATAGAGTGACCCTCATCCTTCACCCACCTTCTTTAATGGTTGGTCAATGAAGTTTAATCCCAACTTTCAACGTCTCCAGTCACATTTATGAGGGTTGACTCGGGCCTGTTCAGAACCTTATTCAGATTTATTAACCTCTAGTCAATATTAAACTAGCTAAGCATTGGGCATAGTATAGATAAGCCTGGAAAAGTTCATTTAAACTGCTAGCTCGGGGCTCGTCTCTAGTCTAGTATGTTAATGGACTATGTGGCCAAGGGAGACCTTCAATCGAAACAAAAAAAAAATTAATGTTGAAGTTATCAACCCCGTGACATCCTTTTAAGCAGCCCAAAACGTTAAATTCGACATTAAAAACAACCAGTTTGATGTTTGCGCTATGGATTATAAAAGTTGTGTAGGTTATTGAAGTTTGGTCTATGCACGAATGGAGTCATGTTTTAAAGGGGGATATAAACCTAATCCCTAATCCTATGTCCATTCCCCTACCATTACAACATTTAAAAGCAATTAACCACCTACAAAGCACTAGCATGACTTAAGAAATATTGAAGAGTGAACACCCGACTTTGGTTCTGTAGTTGTTGGGAAAGAAAATTGAAACATAAGAATCTCAAGTACCCACGAAGGATATATTTCCCCTCATTATAAATCTAACTCTTATTAGTTACAAATTATGGCCCATTAGAAAAAATAAAATTTATGAAGATTTTCGGGTCCATTACATTGTACCCCTACTGATTTCCACGATATAGAAATTTAAAAATGGACTCCAAGGATGGCACGCTCAAAGAAATGAAAAATACATAGTAAATATGTACAGATCCCTTATTCCATACTTAGCCACTTTTTTGTATTGCGGACTTGCGGGATGGTAGGCTATAAATTGGGCCTCTAATGTTCTGTGTCCCACAAATAGTATCCAGAGTTGTGCGATATACAAATTGACAAGTGGACTTGTGGGATGGCTAGCTCAACATTGTACTTCTATTGGATCATGAACTTGTGGGCAAGAAGGCTCTAAACTGGGCCTCTAATGTTCTGTGTCCTGCAAATAGCACTCAATGTTGTGTGATATACAAATTGACAAGCATACTTGCGGGATGGCTAGTTCAACATTGTACTTCTATTGAGTTATGTGATACACAAATTGAGAGACAGACACCAGGGTTGGCGGGCTCCGAGAAATGAGCAAAACATACTAAATATGTACTTTTATAAAGTATGGACATGGCATGTTATAGAGCATGTACAGATCCCTTATTCCATACTTAGCCACTTTTTTGGATCGCGGACTTGTGGGTTGGTGGGCTCTAAACCAGGCCTTTAATTTTCTACGTCCTTCAAATAACAACCAGATTTGCACGATATACAAATTGACAAGCAGACTTGGAGGTTGGCTAGCTCAGTATTGTACTTCTTTTGTTCTTTTTCCTCCAAACAACATTCGGATTTCCACGATATACAAATTGACAGACGGACTCCAGGACTGGTGAGCTCAACATTGAATATGTATTACACACACAAATACAAGTGAATGTAGAGGAACATATGGAGTGTCAAAGGAGGCACAAAAAAGAAAATAAAAACATAGCTGCAAACCAGTTCAACAAATAGATACAGAGTAAACGAAAAACTATTTAATGTGGAACATGGGTAGAAAAAATGCACCTTTGCATCAATTCCTCTACATATATGGTTAGGAGTTCTTTGTGGCATCTAGTTTTCTGGTTTGTTTCTATGAAAAAAAGTAAAAAATAGAAGGAATATGAACACAAGTTAAGATGTAAAGAAAAAGTCAAGTACTATGTACATATACTAGAAAAAATAGAATAAGATCAATAAAGTAACATATAGTTTTTAGGAGGATGTACCTTTTTTTGTTTCTTTTGCATAATGTATATTTTATAATTCAGGTAGAAAACCAACTGTATGGTGACCACACCATTATGTGTACAAATCATGGAAAATGAAGCTAGATAATTTGTTTTTTGTTTTTTTTTGTGAAACAAGCTATACAAATATGCTTTGCAACATAGAAATATGACTTTGCAAAATGTTTGATGTATGTCTCATAATTCAAGTGCAATACAAATTGTATAGTGATCAAACCAATATGTGTCTAAGATAAACATACTGTATTGAGGAATGGTCACATTCGACCACACATGGTCAATAAGTGTGTTTTGCAGATGGCTTGTGTTGTGCAAAAGAAAGCGGAGATTGTATTTGCACATGCACTTTTCCAATTATTTAGTTCTTCCATTCTTTTGTAGCATGTCAATATTGAAGTCTCCTACAAGCACAATGGGTCCGTTGAGATGGAAGTGGACCAATGCATTGGAAATAACATCTACTATGTTGGAGAATGTTGCATGGGGAGAAACATACATATTCAGTATCACAATTACTATTTCATGGAAAAAACAAATTGCAAGAACCAAGTCAACATTATTTTCCTCCATATGTATATGCTCCAAAATTGGCACATGTTTTTTCACCAATATCATCACCCCATGTGTAATGTAACTTGATATGCAATTGTGATTTGGGAATTCTTTGTTCTGCTTGCATAATGCCATGTATGTTTCCTACAAGAACAAAATATCGGATTGCATTGTATTATAGTCAATGAGTATATCATCCATGTGTGCATTTAAGCTACGTTTGTTAAGTGAGAGAATTGATACATATGAATTTGTTTGTATGAATTGGTAATCATAGTGCAATTTCCATTTTGCGTGGTCCTTAGTTGTTCCATTTCAATATCAACATTATGTTTGAATTTGAAGTTATCTTTTGTAAGAGGACTTAGTAAATACAAGGAGTCTATTCTTTTGACAGAGGACAATGTTGTGTATACAAGTCCATGTATCTGAATTCCAGTAGGCTAAAATGCAACATTATCAAGTGTTAGTCCTTGTGATATGTGGATTGTACGTCCACATGCAAGTTTAATCGGAAACTATTTTTGAATTTTCAGTCCATCTTTGTTGATGTCGATATTGGATTTGATATTCACAAAATAGGTGTCCAATCACTTCCAGTTTTTTAATTATATAGATAAGAAAATTTTCTTCCTTGTCGCTTGCCTATATGTGGTGCATGGAAATTAATCCAAAGGACACCAAGTTTTTCTATTTTCGTATAGATTTTGAGTATTCCATCTGCACCATTAACCAATAAATCCTATGAATCATAGTTACAGGCATATATTTCAACCAACATTTCTAATTTGATGACAAGCTGCAAAGGTAAAGTGGTTGTATGTTCATGACGTGGCACATTTCTATGGTTGTCTTCTTCCAGGTCAATTAAATTGATGATGATATCATCGTCGGGCATGAACCAGGGATGATTTTAAGGATGGAAATTTATTTTAAAATGTATAAACCTTGGCGAATCTTACTAATCATTCATATTCCAACTATAAATGTTTGGCAATATTTTTGTAAAAATATTCAAATTTCTAAGAATTTTATATAGTTTTTATAATTTTTTGGCGATTTTTAAGGTAAAATAATTTTATGCTATAGAATTTGGGCGAATTATTTTTAAAATAGCGAATCTCTTTTTTGGAAAAACCATGGAAAATTAGCCCATGAGCGAAATTTAGCCACTAAAATTATCCTTGGCATGAACAATAGCATGTGGCTGTTATGCATTGCAACATCCTTATTTGTGTAGAATTGGTAAGGGAACGTTGGGTTTGTTTGTGAAAGTCACAAGCACCTTGAATTGATATATGTTAAGTCATCATATGTTTGGTTGTTTGTTCACATTCTATTTAGAATTTCAATGAATGTTTCATATGTCTCATGCATTGTATTATGAAATTTAAAGAATTTAATATTGTCTCTCCATAAGTCATGCATCATTGTTTCCATGTTAACAGTAGGTTGTTCAAATATCAATGAATCTTGGATCGGTTATGCCTGGTAAAGATACCCATAGAATATCATGTCAATGTTTCCAAAGTATTTTGTGTGCACATGTTTTATGCTTCTTAGTCGAATCTCAATGGAATGCAAGAACCAAATTCCAATCAAAGATTCTTCATCTATAAAGACAAGTCGGAGTTCCTCATAAATCTTAGACAATGTATCCAACATTTCCTTCCTAAGTGGAAGAAACTGTGGTTTGTTAAAAGGAATTAAAAATGCAGAGTGGAATGTTGTTCCACCTACATTGTATGCATATTTTCCTGTGTATGAAACTATTAGTCCCTTTGGTTTCATAGGATTACAGGAATTGTTTGAATCATAGATTCATATAATCATTTGGAACAATGCTTTTGCTGTGAATGTCTTTCATGTTCATGCTCCACTTGTAAGGAACAAGTGCACATGAGTGTCCATGTTCAATCATTTTCTAAGAGAAATGTCTATTTCAATTGTTCATTGTTCTCAATTCAATAGACGTCTTATTCTATGGTATTCATTATTTTCAATTAGGAAATGATGTTTTGTGATTTGAAAACCAAGATTGATACATTTTTCACCTCCACTTATTGGAGGACAAGCAAAATCCTCATGTAATTCATAGGACTCACAAGGAGTTTTGGTTGTTTTTTAGTTTGTGAATGTCTCATTAGGATTTTCAGGATTTTCTGGTTCATTAACTACAATTTCTAGATCACCCCATGTTGGATTGACATTGTAGGTAAATCTAGCTTCATTGATGTGCACTATAGTCTTAGAGGCAACATATGCAACCTCCCATGTAGAGAAGTTATGGTTTAATGTCTCTTTGTTTTCATTGAATAGAACATACAATAACAATTTTTCTCTACAATAGTTTTCATAGTAAGAATGTTTATTGTATTTGACAAACTGTATTGTAACATTCCCCAAATAAATATATTTTTAAAGTTTGAAATTTCATGGGAAATTAATTTCGGTTTTGGTAAATTAAAAATTGGAAAATGTTTGCCATTTATTGCAATTCTGAATTTCTAATTTAGTTAATTGTAATTAATGATTATGACTATTGGGCAGAGATCTGATTTGACCCAACTAACTACTTGACTATGACACTTGTACGGAAAAAAAATATTTTATATTTATTATTGATAGACAGATGGAACAACAAGGTTCAAATCATTTGACCATGACTCCATGAGTGGGGAACATGTTGGAGCTACCTCAAGGCTGATTATTACAAGTGGGAAATCAAGAATTTGGCCATTAGATGCCCCTGAAAATCAGGGATTTGGAAAGAAGCAAAAATTCCCAAGGGGAAAAAGAACTAGGCATTTTTATTTTGGATATATAGCATATGGGAGGAGGCAAGATTCTCCCTAGTATGTTGGGGAAAGATTATTGATCTCTTGTTGTTATGAACACTGAATTCTAAGTGTGAGGCAAGGAAGAGTTATTGATACTAAAGGATTGTTGTCGAGGAGGAGTTCTCGAATTCTCCCTCATGGACTCATGGTCAGGCTAGGGGGTGGAAGGGACATGTAAATTGGTTGTTATGTCCTAAGGTTGGGAGGAACATGGTTGTTCCATTTGTTGTTCAGTAACCATTCATATATGTTTACTTACTCCTTCTCTGGTTAAATGTTATGTGAACTTTTGATTTGTAGTGTGCATTTGTTAATATGTATGCGTTGCACTATTTGAAATTAAATTATGTCGGAATGAGTTAACTCTAGGATAATTCTCTACAGTATTAATTGTAGACCATAGTATAACCTTCTATACATTTTGGCTGGAAATGAATTTCAAACATGGTTAGATTAGAAAAGATATATGTGCCAATTAGAAGGTCATTTCAACTATTGTACTAGACTTTCCTACCAGTAGGTGACTCCTATACAACTAGATATTCAGTCTTATAGAGATTTACAGACTCTGTAACCGCTAAAGAAACTCGAAAATAAATCTGGGAATTAATCATATATGTGTATGAATAGTCATATATCTATCAAACACCCTATTAACTCTGAGTAGATTGTTCTATAGAATTATATTGCTGGAGTGAAATAATAAATAGAAGAATTCCTTATAGTTTCATTGTACATACTATATAAAGATAATTCTAGAAGTAAGCAAGAAGTTGGAATTTATGCTACAGATATTTTTGCTACAGGTTTAATACACATGATATATAACAGTGAGGAAATTGGTCTACACAAACTTACTGAAAATTAGCACGATGAATTGTAATAGACAACGATTATTCTTATACATATATGTATATAATACTATAGTTAATATAAATGAAACCAATTAGTTATGAATAATAGTTTGTGTAACAAATAAAGATTAGAATGAATATATAGTATAGGCAACTTCTATACATTATGCATAAACATATATATGTGTGTGTGTGTGTGTAGTTGATCGTACAAGGTCACACACCCAATTCAGAATTTTATTTCCCTTTTAAAAAGTCAACGACTACCCAAATAAATGAACAGTTCGATAGCGTAAAGTGCATAACTAGAAAGTAATTCTTTCATAACAGTATTTATAATACCATATCTTAATGAAAAAGAACAAAAGATCTAAAGTCAATCTATGCCTAGATTAAATCATTATCAACTTTGATTACTTTGCAAATATTATCCATTACAAGTGCACGGAAAAAGAAAATTCTTCTGTCACGATAGGAAAACCTTACATATCGAAATCGGGCCAGTAGACATAAGTGCATATAAATCAATTCAAAGGACTGCATTTAAACCTCACAACAATGAAATACAGTCGTAACCTTCAAGAGTACTCCTAATCAGTCTCTATAGGAATACAAAATGAACGCTCATAACAACAAATTCCTAAATCAGAATTGTTACTTCGTTGACCAGAATCTGGAGTGGTACAACCCTGAGAGTATGGAAAGCAAGGAATTCAGATACCTTTTGTGTATGATGAGATGCACGATCCGAGTATTCTGGTACACTCCAACCCTGCACAGAGAAAAAATATATTTTTTATTATCATTTTTAATGATAAGAATCCGTATGTTGAGTATAAACCAAATTTACTGGTGTAAATTAACATAACCAAAAATTAAGGTAAGAGAGCGTGAATGGTTACTTAGCTTGGACCTACAGTAACAGTCGTTATGCCTACTTTTATCCCTGTGAAAATCCAACCACAATGCGAAGAATTGTTGAGATACCAAAGACCGCATGATGGGTACCCCCACAGTCAAAAGGGGCCCATCATTACTTTTTTAAACCAACTTAAAAAAAAAAAAAACTGCAGAAGAAAATTAACTATACAGAAATAAACTATTATAAGGAATGATGCACATTATAAAATCAAGACTACAGACTCATATGTCAGGACATGGAATGGGATATGAGTCCATTACCATTTATATTCAAAACCTTCTTGATTTAAAAGAAACTTAAATGAATTGTATTTCTTGGGTATGCCTTAACAAAGGAGAATAGTTAAGACTTCAAACCCTCACAAAACACAGACAGTGGAATCCTTCAGCCAAATGCCATAGGCTGAAACAAAATAAACAATGAACAACATAATACAGTGTGCACTAAATTGAAAGATCTAGATATCCTTAACATCGTAGTTTCCTGATGAAGAATCCATGTCGAAAGGAAATGACCCTATGGCATGGGAACTTTGACAGAAACCTCCCTTTCACAGTTGGGGTAAAACCCATTACTACTCAAGACAAAAGACCCAAGAAATCCATAGAGATTTAGAATATAACCACAAGTGGTTATGAGAACTTATTGAGTGATAGAACCTCCAGGGAATGCAAGCATGACCTATAGGCTATCTCAAATCCGTAATGTTGAAATAACGAGGAGAAAATATTGATAGTATGAAAGGTAGGTTAAATCTATAGGTAATGTCAAACACTTCCGATGGAATATCTTTACTGAGGAAAAAAAATCTGGTGGAATGTCTTTATGACCATGGAAAACCAGGGAAGGAGTTCTACCAGTTTTTTTTCCAGGAGTTTTATTACTCACAACCCATCCTTTCAAAGAAAACGAGTTTTTAGATTTGTTACAGCCAAAGGAGCCTTACCTTTGAAATAAATTGAATTGAAGTCTGTCATTTCCTGAGTAAGCCTAACTCCACCAGGGCACTGGACTATGCCTCTACAAAACGAAAGAAGGATGTCATGCTGAATAGAGGAGTGAAAAATTTACACAGAACCGAGAAGAACAAATGAATAATAGACCCTGGGGAAGTCCCCGTAAGTTGAATTGATGGCATTAATGGAGATATGGTGCCCAACCATGTGACTAGGGCATCATGGAAAACTCTAAATAGGACACCATTAAACAAACAATGGTCATGAGGGACATGTGACAGACTACCATACATGTCATTGCATAGGGCTCATTACACCTTGACAGTCGTGTACCATTCGATACAAATACATGTAATGATAAGTTCAGTATAGTTAGGGCACCATACTTGTCTCTAGTCTGCTAACACTCATACCGGTGTTAGTTCAAGTCTAAGTCTAATGTGTGAGTAAATTGGTTCCCTACCAGTTAGTTCAACTACCTCACTATCACGTGTCATATGGGTAGAATCTATCATGCCTATAAGTTCAAGATTAAATTCCATTAATGTGGATGATGGACATAATTATTTGTTGCTTGTATTTCTTATTAATTATATATCTTGTGTAGGACAAGTGGGTACCCCTTAGTGTATATTCGTATATACATAAATTCCTCAGTTTGTATTTTGTATCAAACTTATACAGTTGTATTTTCTTAGCATATATCTATATGTACTTAATGACTTGCATAAATCAAATGTTTTCTCTATGGTGAACAACCAAGTTATTTATGGTAACATTTTTTTCTCTATGGTGAATAACCAAGTTGTGTATGGTGACATTCACTTGGGTGTCAAACTACTACCCTTAACGAATAAGAAGGAGTTAGAATTCTTTTCCACTTGGTAAAGTTATGGTGCACATAGATTACATAAATAAGAAGTGATGTTAATCCACAGTACAATATCTTTAAGTAAACTTTAGAAAAGAAAGGAAAATTTAATAATGATCCTAATAAAAAAAAAATTATGTTGAGAAATTGGGGTTCATTACATATGGTATTAGAGCAAAGGTTACAACACTTGGACCTTGAACAAGGCCAACTTAATTACTTAGCACATATTCCTGTCTATGTAAAACTAATAAACCATTACGGTTACAAATAAAAAACTCTTTTTTGTTCTGTGTTAATCATGGTATCCCAGGATGAATATCAGAGATAGAACAGTGACAAAAGATCATCTATCTAATTTCTGGAAACAATGAGGCATCTCATTATTGAGCTGCAGGTTTTCAAAGCAGACAATGAGAATCTAAAGAAGGCACAACAAGAACAACAAGAAATAAATAAATTCCTATTGTGTAGTATAGTGACAAATAAAACCCCAAAGGATGATAACCAAGAAGAAGAGGTCAATAAAAGGGCCTCCAAGAATTATGGTTGCTGGCCCTTGATCAAGTTTTGGGAGTTTCTTGGTCATATTGACCTATTTTGGGACTTTGATAGCCTGTCAAAAGAGGAGTGAAAGACGAAGTGGAGATCATGGGATATCGACCCACTTTAGGGTCCATTTTGGGTTTTTGGGAATATGTAAAGGGATTGGGATATTGGCCCATGGGTTTTACCCATGATTAGGCCTATTTTTTATGTATAAATACTAAACTAGTGAGATAGAGAATATATCAGCATCTATGTGATGTATTCTAAGTGCAAGTAAGGTCTGTAAGTGATTTGTGCCTATATGGGACTTCTAGGGCTAATTTCATGTCATTGTAGGAAGTTAGAAAAAGAAAATAAACACAACTTGGAGGATTTTGTCATTCTGCATGATTTCAAAGACATGTTTGTTGATGAAATACTTGAATTACCACCAAGAAGGGAGATAGAATTTTCTATCGACCTACTACCTGGTTAAGCCCGTATCTCTAAATCACCTTACTGAATGTGTTTGATGGAATTAAAAAAACTAAAAATTCAAATACAAGAATTATTGGACAAAGAATATGTCAGACTGAGTGTTTCACCATGGGGAGCACCAATCCTCTTTGTGAAAAACAAGGATGGAATTATGAGATTATGCATCGATTATAAATAATTAAACAAAATGACTATTAAGAACAAGTACCCCTTACCTAGGATAAATGATATGTTCGATCAAGTAGGTGGGGCAAAGATTTTCTCAAAATTTGATTTACGGTCTCGTTATCACCAGGTCATGATAAAGGATGAGAACATAAGTAAAACAATCTTCTGAACAAGATATGGAAATCACAAATTTGTTGTTATACCTTTTGGACTCACAAATGCACCAACCACGTTTATGTGTTTAATGAACAACATTTTCAGTCAGTACTTAGACAAGTTTGTGTTGGTATTTAGTGACGATATTCTAGTATATTCTAAAACAAAAGAAGAAAACAAAGAGCACTTAAGGATTGTTTTGAAAACTTTAAGGAAGCACAAACTATATGAAAAATTCAATAAGTGCGACTTTTATCAGAAGCAAATACAATACCTAGGACATGTAATATCTACAGAAGGCATCAGAGTTGATCCTGAGAAAATAAGAGCCATCATGGAATGGTCGATTCCTAAGGATGTAGAAGACTTCCGACCATTCATGGGAATCACCGGATATTACCACATATTTATAGACGGATTTTCCAAAATTGCATACCCTATCACATTGTTACAAAATAAGGGAACCAAGTTTAACTAGTCTCAGAAATGCCAAGACAGTTTCAATAAGTTAAAAGAATTGTTAACAACTGAACCCATTTTAAAGGTAGCAAATCCAAACAAAGACTTCACCATCTGTGTAGATGCTAGTAAACAAGAAATAGGTTGTTTCCTAACTCAAGAAGGACACATTATTTTTTATTAGTCCCGAACGTTAAAGGGACACAAGCAAAACTATGTCACTCATGACTTAGAGTTGGCAGTTGTAATACATGCCTTAAAAATGTGGCGATAGTACATCATGGGCAAAAAACTTCTATTACTGGTGGATAACTGTTGTGTGAAATTTTTGTTTAGTTAGTCGAACCTTAATGCAAGGAAAGCAAGATGGCTATCCTTCTTGATCGAATTTGAATTTGAGGTAAGACATATCAAGGGTAAGAAAAACAGGGTAGTTGATGATTTAAGAAGAATAATTCATGGGTTGTTCGAAATAAACATCAGCAGGGTAGAAAGCGACCTTTAGAAGAGGATAAAGGATGCAGGTAATAACAACGAATATTACACTATGACAGTGGAAGAATTACAAAAAACTACATAAAATTCAGACAAAACAAATCTGAGTTTGGACAAGAATGGTTTAGTATGATTTAAAAACAGGATATACATACCAAATTTGATAGAGTTAATGTTAATAGTTTTGGATGAAGTGCATAAGAAACCATATTCTAGTCATCTAGGATACCAGAAAATGATAACAACACTAAGAAAGTTATTTTATTGGCCTAATATGAAGGGAGAAATAACAAAATACTTAGCTAAGTGTTAAGATTGTTAGCAGGTAAAAGCCAAACACCAGCATCTAGCCAACCTGTTGCAGCTCTTACCAGAGCCAGAATGGAAATGGGAGACTGTATCATTCGACTTTATTACAGGTTTTCCTAGAACTCAGAAACATAATGATTCAATTATGGTGGTAATCTATAAACTTAGTAATTCTGCACACTTTATTCCTGTAAAGACTACTTTTAAAGCTATTAACATTGTTGAAATATTCATGAAAGAAATTTTTAGAGTACACGGTATTCCTAAAATGGTAATTTCAGATAGAGACGTAAAAATGACGTCTTCTTTTTGGAAAGAATTGTTTGCAAGGTTAAATACTAACTTGAATTTCAACATGAGTTATCATCCACAAACAGATGGCAGACTAAACAAACGAATCATGTCATAGAAGATATGCTTTGCATGTACGTACGAACAAAACCAAGAAAGTGGGAAGACTACTGCACTTGGTGGAATTTGCATACAACAATGGATACCAAACTTTGGCTAAGATGAGCCCTTTTGAGGTACTGTACGAAAGAAAGTGTACGACTCCAATTAGCTGGGATAACCTAGTTTATTGACTCATTTTTGGACCAGAGATTCTCTAGGAAATGGAGAACATGGTAAGAAAAGTACGACAAAAATTAAAAGAGGCACAAGACAAACATAAAGTTATGTGGACCAGAAAATAAGACACTTGGAATTTCAAGTGGGAGACCACGTCTATTTAAAAGTCAAAGCCCAAAAAATCTCACTAAATCTAGGAAACTGTGCCAAGTTGGCATGCAGGTTTTGTGGGCCTTTTGACATATTAGCTAGAATTGGACCCCTAGCATACTAGCTTATGCTTCCTCCCAATCTAAAAATTCATAATGTATTTCATGTTTCTTTGTTAAAGAATTATATTCATGAACCTACTCATATGATTGATTGGAACTTAGTGCGGGTGGAACCAGAAGGTGAGTCCCAAAGTGAAACCTCTGCACATTCTAGACAAGAGAGAAATATCACTTCGAAACAGAGTTGTCGCCCAGGTAAATGTGCAATGGAAGCACTTTAGCCCTGAGGAGGCCACTTGGGAGTTAGAGGGAGATTTGAAGAAATGTCATCCTATCATGTTCCAAGAAAGGAACGAACACTGAGGATAGTGTTTTATTGAAGGGGAAAAGGATTTAACATCCCCAAAATATTTTTTTTTTTAAAGTATGAAATTTCGTGGAAAATTAATTTCATTTTTGGTAAATTCGAAATTGGAAATTTTTTTCCATTTATGGCAATTCCGAATTTCAAATTTAGTTAATTGTAATTAATGATTATGACTATTGGGAAGATATCTCATTTGACCTAACTAAATACTTGACTATGACACTTGTATGGAACAAAATATTTTATATTTATTACTGATAGAAAAATGGAACAACCAAGTTAAAATCAACTAACCATGTCTCCATGAGTGGGGAACATGTTGGAACTACCTCAAGGATGATTATTACAAGTGGAAAATCAGGAATTTGACCATTGGCAGCCCCTGAAAATCAGGGATTTGGAAAGATGTGAAAATTCCCAAGGGAAAAAAGACCTAGGCATTTTGCTTTTGGATATATAGCATATGGGAGGAGGCAGGACACTGCCTAGTATGCTGGCGAAACATTATTGATCTCTTTTTTTTATGAACACTGAATTTTGAGTGTGAGGCACGGAGAATTTGTTGACACTAAAGGAATGTTTTTGAGGAGGAGTTCCAGAATTTGCCCTCATGGACTCACGGTCAGGCTAGGGGGTGGACGGGACAAGTAAATTGGTTGCTTTTTCCTAAGGTTTGAAGGAACTTGATTGTTCCATTTGTTGTTTAGTAACCATTTAGATAGGTTTACTTACTCCTTCTCTTGTTAAATGTTATGCAAAATTTTGATTTGTAGTGTGCATTTGTTAATCCGTATGCATTGCACTGTTTGAAATAAAATTATGTTCGAATGAGTTAACTGTAGGATAATTCTCTACAGTATTAACTGTAGACCTTAGTATAACCTTCTGTACATTTTGGATGTAAATTAATTTCTAACATGGTTAGATTATAAGAGATATTTTTGCAAATTAGAAGGTCATTTCAACTACTGTATTGGACTTTCCTACTAGTAGGTGAGTCCTATACAACTAGAGATTTAGTATTATAGAGATCTACAGACTTTGTAACTGCTAAAGAAACTCGAAAATAAATCTGGGAATTAATCTTATATGTGTATGAACGATCATATCTCTATCGACCACCCCATTAAATTTGACTAGATAGTTATATAGAATTATACTGCTAGAGTGAAATAATAAATAGAAGAATTCCTTATAGTTTCATTGTACTTACTATATAAAGATAATTCTGGAAGTAAGCAAGAAGTTGGAATTTATGCTACAAATATTGTTACTAGAGGTTTAATACACGGGATATATAATAGTGAGGAAATCAATCTGCACAAACTTACTAAAAATTAGCATGATGAACTATAATAGACAACGATTATGCTTATACATATATGTATATAATACTATAGTTAATATAAATGACATATATATATATATATATATATATATATATATATATATATAGAGAGAGAGAGAGAGAGAGAGAGAGAGATA
>JASDQU010014432.1:173907-196316 GCA_032191745.1 Picea mariana
CCTAGACCCGATTAAGAATTTTATTTCCCTTTTAAATATTCAAAGAGTACCCAAATAAATGAACAGTTCGATAGCGTAAAGTGCATAACCAAAAAGTAATTCTTTCATAACAATATTTCTGATACCACATCTTAATGGCAAAGAACAAAAGATCTAAAATCACTCTATGCCTAGATTAAACCATTATCAACTTTGATTACTTTGCAAATATTGTCCATTACAAGTGCATGGGAAAAGAAAATTCATGTGTCACGATAGGAAAACCTTACATATTGAAATCAGGCCAATAGTCATAGGCACATATAACTCAATTCGAAGGACTGTATTTAAACCTCACAACAATGAAATACAGTCATAACCTTCAAGATTACTCCTAATCAGTCTCTATAGGAATACAGAATAAACTTCGATAACAATGAATTCGTAAATCAGAACTGTTACTTCAATGACCAAAATCTGGAGTGGTACAACCTTGAGAGTATGGAAAGCACAAAACTTGAATAAATTTTGTATATAGTGAGATCCAATATCCGAGGATTCTTGTACGCTCCAACCCTGCAGGAAGAATAAAGATATTTTTTATTAGCATTTTTAATGATAAGAATCTATATGCTAAGTATAAACCATATTTACTAGGGTAAATTAACATAGCCATAAACTAAGGTAAGAGAGCACCAATGAGTACTTAGCTTGGGCCTATAGTAAGATTCGTTATTCCTCCTTTTATCCCTGTGAAATTCAAACCACGATCTTGAGAAGGGTGGAGAGGCCAAAGTCCGCCTAATGGGTACCCTCACAGTCAAAAGGGGCCCATCATTAGTTTTGCAATCCAACTTAAAAGAAAAAAAACTGCAGAAGAAAATTAATTCTACAGAAATAAACTATTATAAGGAAGGATTCATGGCATAAACTCGAGACTACAGAACCATATGTCAGGACATGGAATAGGATATGAGTCCATTACCAATTATATTTAAAACCTTCTTCATTTAAAATAAACTTAAATGAATTTTATTTTCTGGGTACTCCTTAACAAAGGAAAACAGTTAAGAATTCAAACCCTCACAAATCATAGACAATGGAATGCTTCACCCAAATGCCATAGGCCTAAACCAAATAAATGATGAAGAACATAATACAATGCACATTAAATTAACAGAGCTAGATATCCTTAACATCGCAGTTGCCTAATGACAAATCCATGTTGAAAGGAAAGGACCCTATGACATGGGAACTCTGACAGAAACCTCCCTTTCATAGGTTGGGAAAAAACCGTTACTACTCAAGACAGAAGACCCGAGAAATCCACAGAGTTGTAGAATATAACCAAAAATGGTTATGAAACCTTACCGAGTGACATAAACTCAAAGGAACACAAGAATGACCTATAACATGTCTTGAATCCATAAGGTTGAAAGAACTAGGAGAAAATAATGATAGTATGAAAGGTAGGTTCAATCTATAAGTAATGCCAAACACTTATGGTGGACTATCTTTATCGAGGAAAAATAATCCTAATACCACCACGGAAAACTAGGGAAAGCATTCTAGTAGTTTGTTTTCTAGGAGTTTTACTATGCACAACCCATCCTTTCAAAGAAAACAAGTTTTTATATTTGTTATAGCCAAAGGAGCCTTACTTTTGAAAGAAATCGAAGTGAATTCCACCATTTCCCAAGTAAGCCCGACTCCACCAGGATGTTGGACTATGCATCTATGAAACAAAAGCAGGATTTCATGGTGAACAGAGGAGGGAAAAATTTACACAGACCCGAAAAGAACAAATGAATAATAGACCTTGGGGAAGTCCCCGTAAGTTGAATTGATGGCATTAATGCAGAGATGGTTCCCAACCATGTGACTAGGGAATCCTAAACAACTCTAGATATGACACCATTAAACAAATGATGGTCTCGATGGACATGTGACAGACTATCATAAATGTCATTGTGCAGGGCTCATTACATCTTGATAGTCGCATACCATTCGATACAAAGACCTTTAACGATAAGTTCAGTCTAGTTAGGGAACCATACTCATCTCTAGTCTGCTAACCCTCATGTCAGTGTTAGTTCGAGTCTAAGTATAATGCATGAGTAAACTGGTTCCCTACCAGGCAATTCAAATACCTCGCTATCACATGTCAGATGGGTAGAATTCATCCCACCTATAAGTTCGGGATTTTATTCCATTAATGTGGATGACGAACATAATTATTTATTGCCTGTATTTATTATTAATTATATAGCTTGTGTAGGACAAGTGGGTACCCATTAGTGTATATTCGTATATACATAAATTCCTTAGTTCACATTTGGTATCAAACTTATATAGTTGTAGTTTCTAAGCATGTATCTATATCTACTTAATGACTTGCGTAAATTGAATGTTTTCTCTATGGTGGAAAAACAATTTATGTATGGTGACATTGTTTTCTCTATGCTGGATAACCAAGTTATGTATGCTCACATTCACTTGGGTGTCAAACTACTACCCTTAAAGAATAAGAAGGAGTTAGAATTCTTTTCCACTTGGTAAAGTTATGGTGCACATAGAATACATAAAGAAAAAGTGATGTTAATCCACAATATCGTATCTTTAATTAAAATTTAGAAAAGAAAGGAAAATTTAATAATGATCCTAATAAAAAAAAATTATGTTGAGAAATTGGGGTTCATTACACGTATCACAGAAGGTTTTTTTATTTTTGATATGGGCACACCATTTTTTTTGTAATACGATACAAATTCTACTAAGTAGATATGCCTAATAGGAGATGGACACTAGAGGTAATAATCAACAATAGAGAGAAATAGCACGTCTCTTGAATTGTCAGTCTTGTTCTAGCAGAACTGGTGGTTTAAGCACAAATGTGCATTTTTCAAGTGAAGATGTGTTTATGAAGACACATTTTATTGAACTACAAGTGAGGGGCAGGGAAAGTGCAATGTAAACTTCTTGTTGAGGAGACATCTGTTGAGGATTAAGCAATGTGTTTCCAAGTGTGTGTATCATTTTTATGGCATCAATATGACTTCTTTCATGTTCTTTGCGTATTCGTCTTAATGCACTTGTCATAGATTTGTCAACCTTTGTCATATATGAGGTACAGTAGGATGTTGCAACATATGCATTGAGCACATACTGCGCATCTGTATTTTCTTTCCACATAACTGGCATGTCCTTGGAGAAACCGTTGTTCCAAGTGTGGGAAAGTTTTCATTTAAGGAAAATTGTTGGTTGCCTAAGTGTACATTGTATGGCTTTGATGTAATCATCTTATGATAGATTTAGCTCTGTCAAGAATGTATCAAAGCTCATGAGATCATCAAATTCTCCTTGTTCTAGAAATTTAAACAAGGATTTAGATTTATAAACAACAAAATTGTCCTCTAAACTAAGTGGCTCTATGATTCTTATAGCTCTCATTGGCAGCACGAGAAAGTTGTATCTGCAATGCGAGTTTTTTTTCATTTTCTACAACTTCTTGTATGGTAATGTCTATGAACTTTGGCAAGTTCTAGATCCAAATGTTCTATGTTGCATGTTATATATTTGTCCACAAATTGTTCGATCTCTGAGTTGTTGTCAACTCCATAGAATGGTGAACCCTCTATCCACAACAGTGCGTGTTCATGTTCATTTTCCCTATTTTGGAATTTAGTCCAGAAAAAGTAGTCCGATATTTTTTTGAAAAATGTTTCATCATGGAATATCAATTGTCTCAAAGAATTTATTCTATGTCTATAGTAGTGAGTACATGTCACTGGGTCTTTTTCTTATGAGGTAGTCAATGTAATTGTTTTCAAGTGTATCGGTTTGTTTTTTAAATTTCCTATTCCTATGCAGGTCATATATGTCAGCTACCAATGGATCCCAACAATGATCTATAGTTGTAAATGTGATTAAAAATTTTGGCAGGCCCAATTGTTGGATCATTGCAAAATCAGTTTTTTTGTTTTGTTGCAAACTAGGAGAGGTGCGAATATTTTTAAAATCTATGTACCCAATATCAGATTTCAAAATTTTTTCTAGGTTTACTTTGTACTTGACATCCTTGGACAACAACTTTCTTCCTTGTAAATGGCCTTTTCTTATTCAGACGCACATGCAGGAGAGAACATGCTCTATTATTATGCACATTGTTTTGAAAAACAGATTTGTTATGTGAGAGGAGAAGTCACTGCTTGAATGTAGTAGATCCCATTAGACTATTTTATGATAACTTAATCTTTCTGTAATGTCACTGGGACATGGATATGCATAGAAGAGTGTTGGAAAGTTGATTTCCTCGAAGAATTTTTCCTTGAATATTCCAAGTGGACGCTACCCCTCAGCAGGCGAAATTTCAACAATCTTATTTTGCAAGTCACAAATGCATTGTGAATCAATGAATCCATGCACCAATGTCTCAGCAGGGGTTTCATTCTCTGATTCATCACTTGTATCAAATTCACTATCATTTTCAAGAGTCTCTGAAGAGTGGCATCATCTTTTGCAAGAACATTGTTCCAATTCTCATTTATAAAAATGTTTTGTTCTTTGTACAGGGCCCTGTAACATAATTCCTTTAACACTTTCATAACATCATGCACACACACTTTGCCTGTCTGATAGGAATTTTTTTATTGTAGATGTATTTCATAGCCACAGCAATTTTCATTGTATCGCTAATGAATTGTGGAAAGGATTTTTGCACAACATCTAGTTGAACAGGCACAATAATAATTGATCTTGTTAAGCCCATCTGGGGTCGTTTATAGCCCCAAGGCCTTATTTGTGAAAACACAATTCATCGAGACACAAGTCTCTCCTCAATTTTTGTAAGTGCATTTACATCTGGTAGTGGTGTATTACATCTTATTCATTTAGGGATTGCAAATTGTGGCGGTTTCCCATTTTGAGGTGACTGTTTGCATGGAAGACAAATTTTTCCACTGGAAAATGGTTTATCGTGTGCTGTCAAGCGAAGGTATTTTTCTTGCAAATAAGGCATGAAAGACTTACTATTTTTGAGACATTCAATTGTTTACAAATTTCACACGCAATGGAAGGAGTGTCTTTAATTTGTTTCATGTAAGTTTGTCTTGCATTTTTTTTCACAGGGAAGTATGAGCAGAAAGTGTTTACTGGTTTTCATTGGTAGTAGTGCATGGTGTTGCTTCTGGGCCATGAAATGTGACATTTGCATGAACATTCTGGGATATGCGACCGTAACTATTTTTCTTATGTTTTTCACAAACAAATTTCTTTAGATTCTGATATGTTAGTTTCTCTCTAAAAGGAAGAGTAGAAATGTATTTTTTTCTCTCGTGCATGAACTTTTTTAAGCTGTGGTAACTTACTCTATGTTTTGTTTCCAAGGGCATCATGACCTAATGGAAACTGGGATGAATTTCACTTTGAATCAGGTTGTCATAACTTAGTGTACATTTTTTTTTTAAGAGGTGTATGGCCTCATCACAACTTGAACGAATTTTACGCATATCATTTTTCAAGTTGTGAGAACTTACTCTAAGTTTTTTGTTTAAGCCTTGTATGGCCTCATCAAAAATGTGATGAATTCCATGCATGGATTTTTTGTTCAAGCCTTGTATGGCCAAATCAAAACCGAGCGTAGTTTCATTCTCACTAAAAAGAATGTGATACGTATGTAGATTTGATGCGGTTTGGCTGGCATGGAAATTCACCACTAAACCACTGATATGTCCAATCAAAGGTTCATAATGGATCTGTGTTGTATCTGTTTTCAACAAGAGGATGTCAATTTTTTGAGCGTAATTTGAACCAATAAACCAGAAATGGACAGTGCCATCTGGAAAGGCCAACCACACCTATATATTTACTCTGAACATGATAGACAACCATTGTGATGCAGGAGCATCACTCCCAAGCCAGCCATGCACTAGCCAGCCAACCACTCAATGCATGCATTCAATGAGAAGGAGAGGCACAACCCTCTCATATTCAAATTTTGAATTTGAATCAAGCACATTTAATGGTTGTAAGGCTGGGATCTAGATCCAATCTGGACTAGACAACCATTTAATTGTAAATTCAATGTAATTGAATAGAGTAGGTAGCTTGGAGGGAAGAGCTCGAAGAGCCCTCTCATGTAAAATATATTGGATCTTATTTTGTATTAGGAGAAGAGGTAGCAAGAATAAATAAGAGAGTAGAGAGAAGGAGTCGAGACTCTGTCAAAGTCTAAGCTCAGGAACGCCTTGTAAAGGAGGCATTTGATATTAATACAAACCAGAGAAGTTTTTCCTTCATATTGTCTATGTTGTGTGAATGTCTATGCATGTTATATTTTTGTTGTGAATGTATAATGTAGATGTGCATTTACAAGGAAAGATAGGTTCTGTTATCTGTAGAGTTCTTTGATTTCAGGTTGGAGTTCTTTGAGCCTTCATGCCAAGAGGGCGTGACAGAACACTACAGGTTCTGATAGTCAGTGCTTAGTGAGCACTTCCAATTCTGTGAAATTTGGACAAGGACGTGCTAGGAGGGTACACCAATTGAAATCATTGACTCAAAGGAAGACCTCAAGGTTGTTGAACACCTTAGAGGCAAGACTGCGTAGAGGAAGACAGAGTGGAAGACAAAATCACTATGGGATTCTGCAAGAGCTCTGCCAGGTATGCATTAAGTAGATGCATGGGATGCATTGAGGAGGAACTCCATTGTGAGCTCAAGAAGAAAACAGAGTCACTGAGAGAACTATGGGGATGCTCTTCCATAAGGGCATTGAGTTGGTTTGTAGAGAGAGCACAAGAAAGAACTCTTTTGATTTTTGGAATAGAGAAGAGTCCAGGAGAGGATCTTCATAGGGTTGTTGAACACCCTGCAGACTCAGGAAGGAGTTTCTTGAGCAAGAGACTACCAAGAGGACATCCGATTCTCCATCTGAAGGAGAAGGAAAAAAGGGTGAATTCCCTTAGAGGTTTGAGTAGCAGGCAAGCTCAGAACATATAGCACCTTCATGCTTGCAAAGACTCTAAAAGGGGTGTAGGAGTCGGGAATCCTTCCACGGGTTCAGAGCAAGCAAATTCTAGGAGGGACAGAGACCTGCAAGAAGTGCAGAGGATGAAGAATCCTTCGAGGATTCAAAGAGAATAAATCTCAAGAGGGAGAGTTCTTTCATGCATAGACCATAGCCGAGAGGTTGTAGCGGCCAAAAGGAGACCCTTTGGAGGGTTTGAGTTAGAGGAAGCTCAGGAGGGACATCGTCCTTAGAATGCAGGTGAAACCCAAATTCATAGGGTTCGCAGAGGATATAGAGGCTAAGGTCTTTCATAATTTGAATTCTTCTCAGGTTCAAGAAGAAACAAAAGATAATAGGAGGGAGTATAACTACCATCGGATTAGGTCAAAGAGGAGATCTGGATCGTTGCAGGTTTACGTCCAGGTAGCGGCAGAAGGAGAGCACTCAGGAGAAGAATATCTAAGTCGCCAGATCTTGCACATATAATCGACCATCATCAGATTTGGGAGAAGGTCTGCATGAGTTAAGCTTGCACATGAGCTAAGAAAAGACTCATCAAAATCTCGAAATGGTAGAGGCATTAGGGATTTCAGAGATTCAGGATTCGACATTTTGGGAATTTCGATGACAAGAGACTGGGGCACTTCACAGTGAAAGTCCCAAAATAGAAAAAGAATCATGACCATCGAACAGGAGGACACGTGGCGAGCAGTCAAGGTTTCGAGAAAATTCCCAAAAGGATGTGAGTCGTGGATCCAGTTGGATCATAACCGTTGGTTCAAGAGGGACATAGACTGAAATTTTGGCATTTTGGCACTCCAGGTACCGGGAATGCAAAGGGTAAGAGTTTGGGATGCTTTACCCATGGGAATCCCGAAGGGATCAGAGTCGTTGATCTCCCGTAGGAGTGGAGTTTCTACATTTTAGGATTCGTTATTTCGGCATTTTGGATACCGGGAGGTTGAAGGGTCAAGGAATTGGTCCAGTGGGAATCGCGAAGTCCTAAAACATGAAAGTTCGAAAAGAATTCGGAGGAATAGTCATAGACCAACCATTTCAGCATATCGGTATTTTGGATACCGGGAACTCAAAGGAGCAGAGGTCTTGCAATAGGGGTCATGAAATCCTGAAACGAGATAACCCAAAAATGTTGAAGGAATAGCAATGGGCCACGAAGCAGAGTTATGGGTTTTTCGGCATACTGGGTACTAGGATTTTGGAAATCCTCAGGACAAGGAATCCAGGCTTTCAGGGATGAAAACCCTGAAGTCATGAAATGTGATATTTGAGGTATAGTGAGGCTACAGTTGCATCGGGTATCGGGATTTCAGAATCTGACATTTTGGGGATTCCACTATAGAGAGCCAAGCACTTCGGAAATTGAAACTGTGAAATCATGAAATGTGAAGAGCCAAGAAAAAGTAATCATTGGAGGAGAAAGTTGAAATCGACATTTCGGAATACCGGGATTCGGCATTTCGGGAATCCCGAAGACTAAGAGTCAGGGATCATGGAGTTGAAAGTTCTGAAGAAGACTGTGGTCATATGAAGAGTGGTCACATGGAATAAAGATATGGAGTAGGGGGCTAATCATCGTTGAGTGCTATTTTGGCATTTCAACATTTCAGGGATTGAGAAGGCAGAGGTTCTTGACATCAGAACTCAGGAAGTATCAAAAACAGAATTTACTTTGTGGGAAAAGATCACGGTCATGTTTGAAGGCCGTGTGGAGGTGAAGGACCTGTGGATCAAATATTTGAGGTTATAGTAGGGAATCAAAGGAGCCACTTCATCTCAAGAAGGTTTTTGAACGATCCTTAGACCTAAATGTCATGCAATACCTACTAAGGCGGGGGGTTCTGTGCCAAGTGTGGTATCAGAGCGATGCAAGAGCATCGGTCCCAATCCAACCATGTGCTAGCCAGCCAACCACTCAGCGCATGCATTCAATGAGGAGGATAGGCACAACCCTCTCATATTCAAAGTTTGAATTTGAATCCAGTGCATTTAATGGTTGAAAGGCTAGGATCTAGATCCAATCTAGACTAGAGAGCCATTTAATTGTAAATTCAATGTAATTGAATAGAGTAGGTAGCTCAGAGGGAAGAGCTTGAAGAGGCCCCTCATGTAAAAGATCTTGGATCTTATTTTGTATTAGGAGAAGAGGTAGCAATAATAGAGAAGAGAGTAGAGAGAAGGAGCCGAGACTCTATCAAAGTGTGACCTCAGGACCACCTTGTAAAAGAGGCATTTGATATTAATACAAACCAGAGCAGTTTTTCCTGCATATTTTCTGTGTTGTGTCAATGTCTATGTGTGTTCTATTTGTGCTGTGAATGTATGTTGTAGATGTGTGTTTACAGGGACAAATAGGATCTTCTATTTGTAGAGTTCTTTGATTTCAGGTTGGAGTTCTTTGAGGCTTCATGCAAAGAGGGCGTGACAGAACACTGTGGGTTCTAATAGTCATTGCTTAGAGAGCACTTCCAATTCTACGAAATTTGGACAAGGACATGCTAGGAGGGCACACCAAATGAAATCATTGAATCAAAGGAAGAAATCAAGGTTGTTGAACACCTTGGAGACAATATTGTGTAGAAAAAGACACAGAGGAAGACAAAATCATTGTGGGATTCTACAAGAACTCTGCTAGGTGGGCAATGAGTATATGTACAGGTTTCATTAAGGAGGAACTCCATTGTGAGTTCAAGAAGAAAACAGAGTCACTGAGAGAACTTTGGGGACACTCTGCTAGGAGGGCACTAAGTTGGTGTTCGGAGAGAGCATAGGAAATAACTCTTTTGAGTTCTGGAATAGAGAAGATTCTAGAAGAGCATCTTCACAGGGTTGTTGAACACCCTGCAGACTCAGCAAGGAGTTGCTTGAGAAAGAGAATGCCAAGAGGGAATCAGACTATCCATCCGAGGGAGAGGGAAAAAAGGGTGAAGTCCCTTAGAGGTCTGAGAAGTAGGCAAGCTCAAGACAGATAGCACCTTCATGCATGAAAAGACTCTGCAAGGGGTGTAGGAGTTGGGAATCCTTCCACGAGTTCAAGGCAAACAAAGTCCAGGAGGGACAAAGACCTACAAGGAGTGTAGAGGCCGAAGAATCCTTCGAGGATTCAAAGAGAATAAAGATCGAGAGGGAGAGTGCTTTCATGCATAGACCATAGCCGAGAGGTTGCAGAGGCCGAAAGGAGACCCTTTGGAGGGCTTGAGTCTGAGGAAGCTCAGTAGGGATAGCATCATTAGAACACAGGCAAGACCTGAATTCAGAGGGTTCATAGAGGGGACAAAGGCTGAGGTCTTTGATAAGTTGAATTCTTCCCAGGTTCAGGAAGAAACAGAAGCTCACAGGAGGGAGTATAGATTCCATTGGATTAGGTCAAAGAGGAGATCTGGATCATTGCAGGTTTACATCCAGGTAGCAACAGAAGGAGAGCACTCAGGAGAAGAAGATCTAAGTCATCAGATCTTGCNGAAGGTGTGCGTGAGTTAAGCTTGCACATGAGCTGAGAAGAAACTCATCGAAATCCTGAAACAATAGAGGCATTAGGGATTTGAGAGATTTGGGATTCGACATTTCAGGAATTCCAATGACAAGAGATTGGTGCACTTCACAGTGAAAGTCCCAAAACAACGAAAGCATCGTTCCCATCGAACAGGAGGACACATGGAAAGTGGTCAAGGTTTCAGGAAAATTCCTGAAAGGATGTGAGTCGTCGATCCAGTTAGATCGTAGTCATTGGTTCAAGAGGGACATAGACTGAAATTTTGACATTTTGGCTCTCCGGGTACCAGGAATGCAAAGGGTAAGAGTTCAGGACTCTTGGCCCATGGGAATCCCGAAGGGCTCAGAGTCGTTGATCTCCTGTAGGGGTGGAGTTTCAACATTTTGAGATTCGGTATTTCAGCATTTCAGATACCGGGAGGTCGAAGGGTCAAGGAATTGGTCCAGCAGGAATCACGAAGTCCCAAAACGTGAAACTCCGAAAAGCATTCGGAGGAATAGCTGTAGACCAGCCATTTTGGCACATCAGTATTTCAGATAATGGGAACTTGAAGGAGCAGAGGTCTTGCAACAAGGGTCACAAAATCCCGAAATGAGATAACCCAAAA
Source organism: Picea mariana (assembly GCA_032191745.1). Lineage (NCBI taxonomy): Eukaryota > Viridiplantae > Streptophyta > Pinopsida > Pinales > Pinaceae > Picea > Picea mariana. The sequence continues at coordinate 185,014 of JASDQU010014432.1, forward strand.
ATGCTAAAGGAATAGAAATGGGCCACGAAACAAAGTTACAAGTTTTTCGGCACACCGGGTATCAAGATTTCGGAAATCCTGAGGACAAGGAATCCTGGCTTTCGGGGATGAAAACACCGAAGTCATGAAATGTGACATTTGAGGTATAGTGAGGCTATGGTCACACCGGGTATTGATATTTCAGAATTCAACAATTCGGGGATTCTTCTATAGAGAGATGAGCACTTCGGCAATTGAAACTTTGAAATCGTCGAACGTAAAGAGTCGGAGAAAAGTAATCCTTGGAGGAGAAATCCAGGATCGACATTTTGAAATACCGGGATTCAACATTTCAAGAATTCCAAAGACTAAGAGTTGGGGCTCACAAAGTTGAAAGTTCCGAAGAAGACTACGGTCATATGAAGAGTGGTCATATGAACCAAAGATATGGCACATGGGTCTAATTGTCGTTGAGTGCTATTTTAGAATTTTGGCATTTCATGGATCGAGGGATCGAGAAGGCAGAGGTTCTCGACATCAGGACTCTGGAAGTCCCGAAACCTGAATTTACTTTGTGGGAAAAGATCGTGGCCATGTTTGAAGGCCGTGTGGAGTTGAAGGACATGTGGATCAAATATTTGAGGTTCTAGTAGGGAATCAAAGGTGTCGCTTCAGCTCGAGGAGGTTTTTGAATGATCCTTAGACTAGAAGGTCATGCAGTACCTGCTGAGGCAAGGGGTGTTGTATCAATTGTGGTATCAGAGCTTGAATTTGTTTGTATATTTTAGGCAGAGAGAGAATGAAGGAAAGAATTTGGTACACATCAATTTGATATCAAAGGAAGCTTACAAAGACAGGAAGAGGAAGGCAGAGTATTGGAACTCTGTGGTGATTGTTTGTAGGTATGAAACAGTCAGGAAGACAGTCAAAGGGTTGTATGAGAAAGCTGGAAGCACTCAGAGTTGCAGAGTGACAACAACAGGTTTTTCAGGAAGGTAGACAGAAGGCAGTGAGATGGCTACTGAAGGCCAAGCACACGATGGAAAGAAGAACCACCAATAACAAGAAAACTCTGCAAGAGACAAAGACCTCACCAATATAAGAGCGAGGATGGAAATTCTAGAATTACAGATGCAATAGAATGCTAGGTCAAGATGGGTATATGAATGGCCCATGAAGATAAAAGCAGAGTGGCCAGTCAAGGAATTGGTGGCCAAAAGACAATAGAGTTTGATAAGAGGATGGCTAAGGCATGCTGAAAGCCTCAGGAATGATGAAAATGAGATGGTTCAAGTCTGTGAACCAGATCTTGGGAGAAATATCAATGATATTGAGGATGGACAGGGATCAACTGAATATTTCATAGACTTCCAGGAGGAAAGAACAAAAGATTCCAATTGGCAGGTGGGCAATGAAATGAGCTCACTGCGAGATCTCATAGACTATCAAGAGGACAACAAGGGAATTTGACATTGCCAAGAAGGTAATGAGACGGGATCAGAGGATCCCACAAATTGTCAAGAGGATAGCAGAGTAATCCCATATTTCTAGGAGGGCAAGGGAGAATAGATGAGCTCAGAGGTTAGTTCATATTAGCCAGAGGAGATGACAGAGAGAGAAAATCAGAAGAGCATTCTGATGATTGGAGGGATAAAGGTATTCATGCCATATAGACCTGATGAGGCCAGTGTGTGTGTTGTTGAGGCAACAATAGAAGACTGATAGCTAGATATGACTATCAAAGAATTGGCGTAGATGTAAGAGGCTACCCAAGCAGAGGAAGAAGAAGAAAATTATGAGGAATGGTTCAAAATTTTCAGCCATGAAGCTGAAACGGCTGCAGCATTGAAGCTTGCAGCAGAAAAAATAGAGGAGGAAGCAGACAACATGGACTTTGTTGATCTATGTGAGGAATTAGAAGCCCTGGCGAAGAGGGTGATAGTGCAAGACATGCACATCCAATAGATCAGGTTGGAGACAGAGGGAAAAATCAAGTCTGAGGTGAAGCTGGAGGAAGCTGGAGATGCACCAGCAAGAGAACTCACATAAGTTAAGTTGTCAGAAGAGGAAGTTGAACAACAGTTCAGTGAGGAGACTGTAGGTTTGGAGTCTGCAGCAGAGTGGCCACTTAGTGCCACAAAGGAGGGTAAAGACAACATGGGAGATCATGGTGATCTGTCCATTTGCAGAAAGAATTTGGAGTAGAGGAGACTGCATGAACAGAGACAACCATTGCAGGGGTTGGATGAGGTGATCGATGAGATCAGGGGGATGATGATCATATCATAAGATACTTCCAGTAGGGAAAGGGTGAGCAGAAGGGAGACATCAGCAGCAACAAGGCAACAGAAGAAGAAGCAATAGCAGCAACAGAAAAGTGGAGCAGATGAACAACTCCAAAAAGTTGTTTGGGATCCACGTGGATTTCAACAGCCAGGGTGGAGAGCTCATGAGTGGGAGCTCATGAATTTTCATAGCAGAGGAGTATGATGCAGGAGCATCTCTCCCAAGACAGCCATGCACTAGCCAGCCAGCCCCTAAACGCACTCATTCAATGAGGAGGAGAGGCCTATCCCTCTCATATTCAAATTTTGAATTTGAATCAAGCACATTTAATGTTTGTAAGGATAGGATCTAGATCTTAGCTGGACTAGACAACCATTTAATTGTAAATTCAATGTAATTGAATATAGTAGGTAGCTTAGAGGGAAGAGCTCGAAGAGCCCCCTCATGTAAAAGATCTTCGATCTTATTTTGTATCAGGAGAAGAGGTAGCAAGAATAGAGTAGAGAGAAGGAGTCGAGACTCTGTCAAAATCTGAGCTCAAAAACACCTTGTAAAGGAATCAGAAGGAGGCATTTGATATTAATACAAACCAGAGCAGTTTTTCCTGCATATTGTCTGTGTTGTGTGAATGTCTATGTGTTTTCTATTTTTGTTGTGAATGTATGTTGTAGATGTGAATTTATAGGGATAGATAGGTTTTGCTATCTGTAGAGTTCTTTGATTTCAAGTTGGAGTTCTTTGAGGATTCATGCCAAGAGGGTGTGACAGAACACTACGGGTTCTGATATTCAGTGCTTAGAGAGAACATCCAATTCTGTGAAATTTGGACAAGGACATGCTAGGAGGGCACACCAACTGAAATCATTGACTCAGAGGAAGACCTCAAGGTCGCTGAAAACCTTGGAGGCAAGACTGTGTAGAGGAAGACACCGTGGAAGACAAAATAGTTGCGCGATTCTACAAGAACTCTGTGAGGTGGGCATTGAGTAGATGCATGGTTTACATTGAGGAGGAACTCCATTGTGAGTTCAAGAAGAAAACAGAGTCACTGAGAGAACTCTAGGGACACTTTGGTAGGAGGGAATTGAGTTGGAGTGCAGAGAGAGAACATGAAATAACTCTTTTGATTTTTGGAACAGAGAAGAGTCCAGGAGAGGATCTTCACAGGGTTGTTGAACACCCTGCAGAGTCAACGAGGAGTTGCTTGAGAAAGAGACTACCAAGAGGGCATCATATTATCCATCTGAGGGAGAAGGAAAAAAGGGTGAAGTCCCTTAGATGTCTTAGCAGCATGCAAGCTCAGGACAAATAGCACCTTCATGCGTGTAGAGACTCTGCAAGGGGTGTAGGAGTCAGGAATCCTTCCACGAGTTTAGAGAAAGAAAAGTACAAGAGGGACAAAGACCTAAAATGAGTGTAGAGGCCAAAGAATCCTTCAAGGATTCAAAGAGAATAAAGATCATGAGGGAGAGTGCTTTCATGCACAGACCATAGCTAAGAGGTTGCAGAGGTTGAAGGAAGAGCTTTGGAGGGTTTGAGTCCAAGGAAGCTCAAGAGGCACAATTTCCTTAGAATGCAGGCGAGACCCAAATTCACAGGGTTTGCAGAGGAGACAAAGGCTGAGGTCTTTGATAAGTTGAATTCTTCCCAGGTTCAAGAAGAAACAAAATCTCACAGGAGGGAGTATAGTTGTCGTCAGATTAGGTCGAAGAGGAGGTCTGGACCATTGCAGGTTTATGTCCATATAGCGATAGAAGGAGAGCACTCAGGAGAAGAAGATCTAAGCGATTAGATCTTGCACATATTGTCGACCATCGTCAGATCTGGGAGAAGGTGTGCATGAGTTAAGCTCTGACATGAGCTAAGAAGAGACTCATCAAAATCCCAAAATGGCAGAGGCATTAGGGATCTTGGAGATTTAGGATTCGACATGTCAGGAATTTCGATGACAAGAGAATGGGGCACTTCACAGTGAAAGTCCCAAAACAACGAAAGCATCATGACCATCGAACAGGAGGAAACATGGCGAGTGGTCAAGGTTTCCAGAAAATTCCCGAAAGGATGCGAGCCATCGATCCAATTGGATCGTAGCCATTAGTTCAAGAGGGACATAGACCGAAATTTTGGCATTTCGGCACTCTTAGTACTGGGCATGCAAAGGGTAAGAGTTCAAGACTCTTGACCCACAGGAATCTTGAAGGGCTCAGAGCCATTGATCTCCCGCAGCAGTAGATTTTCGGCATTTAGGGATTTGGTATTTCAGCATTTCAGATACCGGGAGGTTAAAGGGTCAAGGAATTGGTCCAGTGGGAATCACGAAGTCCCAAAACGCGAAAATCTGAAAAGCATTTGGTGGAATAGCTGTAAACCATCCATTTCAACACATTGGTATTTCAGATACCGGGAACTCAAAGGAGCAGAGGTCTTGCAACAGGGGTCGTGAAATCCCGAAATGAGATAACCCAAAATGATGAAGGAATAGTGAAGGGCCACGAAATAGAGTTACAGGTTTTTGGGCATACTGGGTATCAGGATTTCAGAAATCCAGAGGACAAGGAATCCAAGCTTTTGGGGATGAAAATCCCGAAGTCATGAAATTCAACATTTGAGGTATAGTGAGGCTACGGTTGCACCAGGTATTGGGATTTCTAAATTTATGAATTCTAGGATTCCGTTACAAAGAGTCGAGCACTTCGGAAATTGAATCTCCGAAATCGCGAAATGTGAAGAGCTGGGGAAAAGTAATCCTTGGAGGATAAAGTCGGGATTGACATTTCAGAATACTAGGATTCGACATTTCAGGAATCCCAAAGACTAAGAGTCGAGGCTCATGGAGTTGAAAGTTCTGAAGAAGACTGCAGTCATATGAAGAGTGGTCACATGGACCAAATATATGGCCCAGGGGTCTAATCGTCGTTGAGTGCTATTTTGGTATTTTGGTATTTCGAGGATCGGGGGATCGAGAAGGTAGAGGTTCTCGACATCAACACTTAGGAAGTCTTGTAACCAGAATTTAGTTTGCAGGAAAAGATCATGGTTATGTTTGAATGCCATGTGGAAGTGAAGGACCTATGGATCAAAGATTTAAGGTTCCAGTAAGGAATCAAAGGAGTCTCTTCGGCTCGAGGAGGTTTTTGAATAATCCTTAGATCGGGAGGTTGCGCAGTACCTGCTGAGGCAGGGGGTGCTGTGTCACATTGCAAATAGAATCTGCAACCCTCCATATTCCCCTTTTCATATGGTAGTGCGATGTTTAAAAGGTATTCTTTCCAACTTTCAATTGTTGGCATATTTTGTAGGAGATATGGCGAATGGTGTTCATTGAACTACGGTGCTACTAAATAACAAATTGCATTGAACATACTATCTCCATAGCTAGACACAACAGTTGTTGCTAGCTGTAAACCATGCCGGTCTATGCGATGCATAATCTATTTCCACTTTGATTCAAGGTCTTGAAAATGAGGGACAAGTAAATACGAGCTTCTTCAACATTGCATTTGGACATTTTTCTATACAATAGTGGTTCATAATGACCACTGACAACGTTGACATCAGGGAACAAAATGCAATATGGATTGTCAGATGCAGTTTTTTTAAATAGTAGCTATCTTGTTTTTCTTGTCAATGAACCTATTCCAATTGATATTTTGAGCCAATTAGAGAGCCACCGTATACAAAATGTATCTCCTCAAAGTTCCCTCTCATGTGCAGGAAAAATTGGAGATGTAGACAATCACATCTTTGAAAAATACATAGCGACATCATGTAATCCATGCAACTACCAAAGAAAATCAGATTCCATTTCATATTCATACGACTCCAATGCCTCGACATTGCCATTTTTTAAATAGCCTAGGAAACAATCTATCAATCCATTACGTAGGTTGGTCGAGGAATAACGGAAATGCAATAGAACTTGAAATGCACCGAAAAAGAAATCCCCTACAGTATACGAGAATGCATCCAATCTAAAAGGCCCATTGCTATGCAAAACCTCGTCAATGTTGTCATGTATAATGGAGTGTGTATCTATTTCATACGAGTCAACATATATTACTTATTTCATCTTTTGAACTATCATTTTGAAGTTGTTTGTTAGATAGTTTCAATTCGCATTAAAACAGAGAAAAGGGAAAAAAAAAAGTAGGATAAAAAAGAAAAAAAAAATAGGAAACTATAAGCACAGAACTAGGCACCAATCTTCATATGTATCTTTCAACCTTCTTCTTGGCAAATTCAATCCCCCCCTAGTCTCCATAGCAGATGATAAGAAAAAAAACCCACATTGGAAAGAGAACCAAACAAAAAGAAACAACGTAAATAAATAACACCATAAATTTACCCAACAGAAAGATCGATTTCAACCTATTCATGGCGTGCATCCTACAATATTCTCAGAGCCAGGAAAAAGTTCTGCAAAATAGAAAGGACACGACAAAGGAAACAACTGGATGAAGTTTTTTGACACATTATAAAAACATTCCCAACATCTACACCTCGACGGATGGTTACCTATTATGATAGCTCCAAACTACTTTTTGAAAACCCCTATGCATTGCAATGTTTGAAATAGCTATGGACGTGGAAACCAGAACATGAGGACACATGGTTTCCAGGAACATAAATTAAGAGCACAAAGAAATATGTTATGAAACAAAATTGCAAGGAAGGGACTCCCACCATTGAAAAATACCAATGAAAAGATGGCACAGAAACTTATTCGTCAATGACGGATGACAACAACTTAGCCCCAAAATCTGCAAACCGCAACAACAGGTCCAACAACTTGCAAAGTTGAAGAAAAACAGGCTAGTTAACAACCACCAAGAGGTCCAACTGCAACTGCAAAATGGCGGCAACTGCGTCCCCTCGGAACATGATCGCACTCACCAGGACCTTCTTTCCTCTCGGCCTGAAGAGTGTCAGTACTCTTCTATCTCCCAATCGGAAGATCTACACCCACAGTTATTTCCACGCGACCTCCTTCCTCGATTTAACGAAGGATCGGAACTTCGCGGCTTCGCGAGTTCTCTGTCTATCTTTTGGGTGCTCGAATCCCCAAGACCTGATGCGCTGAGATGCCGAGTCTCATGATTTCACTCCCTCACGACTTCGCCACTCACGTGATCAAATGAATCCCCCTTCGACCTCCGAGGTCTGAGATGCCGATATCCGAAATATCGCTACCTCGCTACTTCACTGCTCGTGAGGTCAACTAACTTCACCGTCGGCTCCCAATGTCTGAGACGCCGAAACGACGATATCTCGCGTCACCCACCATGTCACCCTGCTATGGCCCACGCTATCCATGCGATCATCGGGACTTCTCTTCTCACTCTTTCACGACTTCCATGGCCAAATATTCTGCTTCCTTCTCGCAAACTCTCGATATGTCGATCCACGAGTAGAACCCACGCTCCTCGCGATCCTGATCGACTGCTCTTGCCTTCTAGAGCTTCGAACCTCTTTCCGCGCTTGCCCTGCAACCTTCCTGCAACTCCAAGCAATTCAAAAACCCACGAAACTCCGTGAGACCCCCTTGGAGAAGTTCGACCATCTGTCCTCTCTAATTGAACTCCACGAAACGACGAGGCGATCTTCCGCAGAACTTGCCACCCTGTGCACACCCTACGACGCTTCTTGCGGCCTTAAAGGCACAACTTTTTCCCTTGTTCTTCAACGAACTTTGAAGGCCTATCCTTCGTGAGCTTCCTCGACTTCAAATCTCTCAGGNTTGAACTCCACGAAACGACGAGGCGATCTTCCGCAGAACTTTCCACCCTGTGCACACCCTACGACGCTTCTTGCGGCCTTAAAGGCACAACTTTTTCCCTTGTTCTTCAACGAACTTTGAAGGCCTATCCTTCGTGAGCTTCCTCGACTTCAAATCTCTCAGGAATAAACTTTTGCACACACCGCTTGGCGACAACTTCTTCAATCACGACTAAGTGATGAAGTTTTCAATCCTGCACACTCCTGCAGCCGAAATCCTTCAATTCCTTTGCTCAGAATCGCAACTCTAAGACTTCACTTGGCCTGTGCACTCTTTGCACGGCTCCGGTGACAAATCTGCACTCTGAGAACTTAGAACAAAAGTTTCCTCTATATGAACCCTGCAGTCACGCACTCCTTGCGGACAAATCCAACTGCACTCCTTGCAGGAATTCTCTGGTTCAAGATAGAGAAACAATTGAAACTAACTTCTTGTTCTCACAGACTTCAAATTAACTGTGAAATCACATACACAGCATATAAAAGCAAATGCATGACAGGAAGCAAGTATTCATGAGCAAAACATCAATACACAGAGAAATAACACATATCCATGGAATTGAATCAAGTTTTCTTCTATTAATTCAATTTCTGTACATGGGTGTTCTTCATACAATTCTTTGCTTGCTCCTGCTCTTCTCTTCTTGCTTCTGAATGAATAATCCAGAATTGCTTCAATAATAATGTTACAATGTACAAAGGAGGGTGTCTATATCTCGTTTCCCTCTCGAGCTCTAAACTATCAAATTTGGACTTAACTATTCTATATACTTTACATTAAATCTATTAAATGCCTCATCTACCTAAGGACGAGAGCTATCCGCTCAAGGTCCATTACAATATACAAAGTGCGCTTCATTAATTCCACATATTAATGTTTGGCGCAACAATATCAAGGCGTTCTCAAAATTTGTGTTGGCACTGTCCAGCTGTCTTTTCTGCTCCATGCGCTGGCTCGCTTGATGAGTGGGCGATGCTCCTGCATCACAAAACCTCAAATTTTCAAAGTTGAATCAAACAAGAATGAGGATCATGGAACGAACCAATGAAAAAACGTCGACCACTGAACCACTGATGTTGGCGAAGAACAATCCAGCACAGTTTCACTACAAATAACACCATAAAAAAAATGGAATGAAACTGTATTGCAACTCCTCTGTACAATAAACATTTAAGACTGCCAGACCTGTTAGGTAAGCACTTAAGACTGTCAGAACCGTCGAAGGGTGTACTCCTATGCAAACATTTAAGAAAAAATGCAGCGTGGCAGGTCTATTCTCTCGAAGCACGCAAGAATAAAGTATAAAACACACATAGTAATATGGTAGAGAATGTGTTCTACCTAGCAGAAAATGCTAAAGAAAACTTTCGAACTAATGCTAGCATTAATCCACCTTCGACCAATGCATAAGAAAATATATGATTCAAAAAGACCATATACAATGAAATACTTTGGATATACCAACATATATAACATTGGGAATAGAAAATCCGACAATAAGACCTCCAATCTGTTGTCAAATCATATCATGACAAATATGGTACTTTTTATTATGTAAAAATCGGTGTTTTCAGTTCCTTAGTTCCAACAATAGATAACATGGAAATATTTACAGTGAATGGACAATCTAATATGAAGTCAACGAATTATCGATTGCTATAGTCCCTCTATGCCTACGATAGGGACTAATAATGAACAAGTATTAAACTAGTAAAAATATTTGTATATATTCATTCATTTAAATTAGTAAAAAACTTTATTTGTAGCATTTTTTTTAAGCTTCATACAAAGCATCAATCTAAACGAATAATTAGATACATTTTTAAAACATATAATATCTTCAAATTTGGAGCACATTTTTTAAAATAACTATAATTAAAATAAATTTTAAATTCCTAAAAACTATACACACTAAATGCTTAATTTCTAAAAGATTTTTTAAACAAATTTTATTGGAGTCAAAATGTATTGTGCATCACGAATGTACTTTGTTAAATAATAATAATAAAACAAAATGTAATTTGTTAAAAGTATTTTAAAATTTATATGTATATAAACTATAAAATTTTAACACTTATAAAACTAATTCCAAAAAATCCAACTCTACGTGCAAATTATTGCTCACTCATTAATGAAGTATACAATCGTTCAAACAAATTTATCGCTTAACCGTAATCACTGAACGTAACCTATGTCAGACATTGAAACTGATTTAACCAATTTGAAACCCTTCTCTTCTACCGACTTCGTTGGTACCTCTTCGCCATCCATAGCATCAGCTCCTTCCTAAACTTTTTATCTTTGTGATCAAAAGACTCACAGGGGTGCCTTACCTCCTCGACATTGCCTAGAAAAGTGCCACGATATGTTATACGATCTTTGAAAAACTAAGACTGGGAAAGCTTCAGCTCCCGCTCTCTTTGCAAAAGGGCACTGCGGAATTGTTCTCCCTTGCAAACACTAGCTCCCCACATCAAGGCCGGATTCCCGAAATTAAAATTCTCTCCACTCGGCAGAAATTCCACCAGAGTATTATTCTTTTGCCCCTCCGGAAGCAGCGAGCGAAGATCATGTCTTTTTGTGGGAGTAAGATGCTCTCTCCATGCCTCCATCGTTAGAGCATCTTTCAGGTTCTCCAAACCAAATAGATCGTCAGGTAAAACCGCGGTTTCATCTATTTCGGGCTCCTTTATCTTGTAATTATTGCTTAGACATTGTTCCGTGATACTAATCACTATTTCCTGCTGAGATCTGCAGAGCAATTAATGGCAATTTAAATATATAAAAACTCGAATTTGACAGAATCCTCAAGAAAGTAAGAAATAACCTCGCATACCAGTATTTTCTGGTCTTCTTTCTCTTGTAATTTGCTCGTAAGTTATCACGATGATTTTCACAGTAGATGATATCCTCTGCCCGACGCTTAGAACAACACCAACTCTAGCGTCTGCACTGCAACTCTTCAGGAAAATCGCATTCGACCTTCTTTCTTATGGTGATATCAACCAAAATTAAGTTATTTACAGAGTCGTCGACCTTTTTATAGGTAATGTCAAAGAGCTGCGAGAGTGTCTAAGAAATATAACCTATAGATGTGACTCTTACCATCTCAGTTTGTATTTTAACTTATTAATTTAACGGATAATAGTAAGATTTTGTTGGACATTAAACCTCATATATACTTTTAATGGATAGTCCAACAGTGTAAAAATTCTTATGCACACAAAGAGTGACTAAGATATATAAGGAATATTTTATTGTG
>JASDQU010014432.1:197141-213510 GCA_032191745.1 Picea mariana
ATTTAAATAATAACTAAATAAGTGGGATCCATTGTCACTTCCATTTTCATTTCTTTAATAATCATCAAAACATGAAGTATAATACTCCAAAAATTTAATTCAAACATTAGTTTGTAACTTTAATCCTCATATTAATAATCAAATGATTTAATATCAAAAAATAAACATGACTATATCCAAAAATAACATTATATCCATGGTGTCCAAAACTCTGTATAATCAAATAAAAATACTTTCCTCAAAAGAAAATAACATTAAAAACCATCGCTGATGTTAGCGGCATTTTGCCTCGTTTCACAGTGGCTTTCTCTTCATCCCTTTTCTGATTTGTCCGAACCTTGTGGGTGATTTCATTGATAACATGGAAAAAATTATTTTTGAGGTGGATATGAGAGGATATCGATCGAGAGGAGTTTTTAGAAGACTTGGAGGGATTAGCCACCTCTTTTTCTTTATCTAATTTTGTCTCATAGATGGTATTTTTTAATCTCTTTCTTGTGTGGGAGGATTGTATTGGCGATACAAAACGATCACCTTGGGAATTTGGGTTGAATGGAGGTGGAGGAGGGGGGAATGGCGTAGGCCACCCATTATGATTTGCAACAGTTTGGTGGACGATCTCTTGCAATCCATCATTGCAAGGTGGTTCTGGTAGCATAGAAACATGAGGGAGAACCAGATAAATTTTGGTGTGGCTAGAACGGAGGCCTATCAAGTCTAAGTTGCAGAATTGATTGGCCAAGTAGATTAAAAAACCAATCTTGGAAAAGAGGATTTAGTTCATGCGGATCAACGTCAAAATGTATTGAAAACTGTGGCCTTTTATGACCTCTTTGCCAATTATTTCCAACATAAATATCAATATCACAATTTCCAACCCAAAATCATTATCCAATCATCTTTAATCTTTTTACTTTAAAAATGATATTCAAGATAACATAACAAGGGATGGATAAAATGTTATTGAGAAGGTGGTGGGTGTATAATGAAAAAAAATGAACAAAAATAATAGTGATTATTTTTCTGTTACAAGATTCATTTATTGACTTTAAAATCAACATTTCCATTATCCAATAACAATGATTTAAATATCCAAAAAATTATTTGAGTATGCATTGTTTACCATGCACATTTCTTTCCAAAACTTCCACAATTTTTTTTTGTGTCATATGGCTCTTTTAAACTTCAACATTGTCCATGTAAACAATCCTTTTAACATACAATATACACAATATGGCAACATTTTCTTTAAATTGTCCAATATCAATCTCCAAGAAAATGAGAGGGTTATTAAACTATTCAAATTTTATTTTTCTTTTTAAAACCATAGATATTATTTAAAGTGGTAAAGTGTTATGCATGAGATTTTCGACAAAGAAATTTGACTCAGAATGCCTCAAGTTGACATGATAGGGTGAGAAGAAAACAATTGTAAAACCCCTTGAATGTACATCACATATAATTTACATTACAACCCCAAATAAAAGATGCCAAAATAAATTGGGTTTGAAACCCTGGTGTGAACATGGTGAGCATCAAACCCACATCAAATTAAAGTCAATAAAATCTCCTCATGGGTAACCAACAAGCGAGCCATGGTTGAGTGGGTCGAATCAATCTTCCCACTGGTTAAAGAAAAAAAAACAAGATTTTGAATTTGGGTTAGTATTCATTTACTTTCCCACCTTATTGGATGGAGAAACAAGTCCTCGAGTGGACCTCTGCATGTATATCTTTAAGATTGGTTGCAATATAAAACAAAAACAACCCCTCCCCTTCACAAAAGTTTCCACAAACTTCCCAAAGCGGCCACCAGACAAAATACATGGGTGATTATTTCATTAAAGACTGTGGAAATATTGAAAATGCATATCTTCTATAGTCTGGGTATGAGATGARGRWACTGTTAGCACTTTAAAGCACAACATAAAAATTTTAAGCTCTTTTATGTAAGATTTCAACATTTTCTAAATCCTCAAGTATTTTGTGAGTTGTCATAGCCTCCAAATTCTCCATCGGGTCTTGACAAGAWTTCATCCATCACTTTTTCCCAGACGTTTTGTGATCTCTTTCCTCTCATCTATCTTCCAAAATGACAAATTACTATCAAAATCTATTCAGAACAATAAAATGCAATATCGGATAGGTGCACAACTGTTTTCTTTCAAACACCAGAGCATCGACAACATTCATACAAATTGTGAAGGAAATTTGTAGGTGTCGTGTGTTTCAAAGACACCAGAGAAAGTTCTTTCCAACATCTTTCTAAGACAAACATCTGTCAAACAAAGTGAATAGTCTTCCTTCATCCTTCTATGATGCGTTATTTCTATAGAGTTAATGGCTTGATGTTCTTGGTAGTCTTCATATTATTCCTCGTCGTATTTACTTCATTGGGAGGATATTTAGCTGTAGTGGGGAGGAAATCGCTGGTGGTGAGATGGGAAAGAGATAAAGATGGATATCCCCAACACGAAGAGCGCTTTCTAAGAGTGGTGGATTCGAGAGATGCAACAGTGTAAGATGACCCCTTGGCTTATAACCATTAAAGTCCCTCAAAATATCCACGATGTCATAGTCATTTCAGCATAGAGAGACATTGCCCTCCTCCAGACCAAAATATTATATGTTTTGTTCCACCACCTCTCAACTCCAAAAATTATTCTGCCATGGCTTGAAAACCTCCATAAAATATGGCATAACAATATGCCTCATAACAAGATTGCAAATCGAAAAAGGCATCAGGGATGGATAAAGTTAAAAGGGAATTACTTCATTCTTGGAATATTACTCCTAATCTGTTTGAATAGACAAAATGATGGCCCAACATCTGGGGCCAGGAAGGGTTTGAAAATCATTATACATATCTCCAATTGCCATGACTCTGTTATATTTTCACAGTTACATGGATTGTAATTAGATCTACTACAATCAAATATGGGCTAAAAAATGATGCAAAGACCACTACTGCCACTTAAATAGCGAGCTTTCACTGCTTTACCTCTATCTCTATGGAAAAATATTTGTGAATCATATGTTGTAAAAAATGTTTATCTATCGTTGGCTCGGAATGAGTTGCAACTGCATTGATGCCTATTTGTGAGGGAGAGGAGTGCCACTTGGTACAACCTACTGTCATGTAATATCATGGCCATACTCTAAGAGTTACAATAGGTGAAATATGAGAAAGAAGGAATGTTTTATCAGGCATATCACTTGCTTAAAAATCAATACAAATACACCCTGAAGAAGGATCTATTATTGTCACCGGAGAAGGCATTGAAGGATTTTGTTCCAGAAAATGTGAAATTTAGCACGGTCAATATTATCTGTTCAAATTGAAATGATATTAGTATACAAAGTGATAGCCGAGAGGCATAATATGCATAGAAATAATGATAGCAATCATACTACTTGACTTATTACTAGTTAAAAGGAATTCAATAAGACTCTAGAAACAAAGTTTCTCTATATTTTTCTTTGGATAGTTTCTTGTTTGAGATCATGTTGAAGTAACAAGGAGGGAAGTTCCCTATCATAAGGCTTGGTGTTCAAAGAAACAAAAATACCTCATGTTAACTTCATAGATATGGAAGAAGGACAAGTTTTGGTGCTTGAAATTCATCATGTATGCACAAAATTTACCAAGGTGAATGAATTCATGTGTCATGAATGTTTTAAGCCTGCAATGGTCTTAGCAATGTTGATATACATTGACTACAACAATTAGTGAGTACAGGAGATCAAGGAATGCTTTGATAATAATGAAGACTAAGTATTTTAAACAAAACCCTAGCTTCATTAGGTTTTGATATTATCTCTTCAACATGATGAAAGAAATAGGTTCTAGCAGTTGGAATAGTTTGATATTGAATAATGACATATTTTTTTAGTCTTGTTCCAACCTCCAAAATAAATCAAGCATGCAAGATGGCACAAAAAAAAGTACATAGTCAATTTTGTTGTGCAAAACAACAAATTACATGAAAGGAGATTTTTTTGTGGAGTTTAAGTGACTATTGTGACCGAGTTGAAAATGCCTCATTGATTAAATCACTCCAATTTTAAAGGCTAATAATACAAATATGAAAAATGGGGATTTGGTTTTAACTGCTGGGAAGCCACCTTCCAAAGGGAGAATCGCTCAAAGGGACACTTCATCCTCCATAAAGAGGATGTTGGAGACATTTCCAACATTAGCCTAAATTTTAGTGCTTTGTTGTTTTCTGTTATCAACATATTGCCACGCCACTTTGAGGGCACAAGGATCCTATGATAAAGTTTTTATTTGAATTTTACCACTGTTATTGATAGTATAAGTTATACAAATACTATATGTAACTCTCATAAGGGGTTATAATTAGGAATAAGGCGGTTCTACGCAAGAGGTTAACTATTGAGGACTAGAGAAAGCTTGTATGGCGTGAAGACTTAAAAGATTGTATTTCTAGATTTTTGATTCTTTAGTGAATGAAATCAGATTTTCCCCTACTCATATCTATCATTCTGTGTATTTGTGTAATAAGTGTCTGATTCACTTTGTTCTTGTTTCATTTAATGATTGGAAGAAGCTTGTCTTTCATTGCATTAATGGTATGAGCTACAAATACACATTTCATTGTTGTAAATTGGTTGTCATGTATACTTGATGTATGTATGATTTTATAGATTATAGTAACTTCTCCATATTAATTTTATCCTATTTGAGCATGTGATTAGTTCATGTGAAGCCAATTTTGTTGGAGTATATTCTTTTTTGTCTCATAAATGCAAGTTTTAACAATCATATAGTTTGATCCACTATTGATATTTCTACCAATTAAAACCATATTTGTATGTTACCAAACTCACCTGATCTACAATCTAGGGTGAATTTTGAAGAGATAATAGTTACAACAGTCACAAAACCTAACAGTTCCTTTTCTTTTACAGAGAAAAACCAATTAAAATTAAATGACTACGAAAGAGTGAAAGTGAACTCGTTAACCATAAGATGTTTTCCAAGAGTCATACCAAAATAATACCACTTTTTTTACAATCGCCTTGAGACCCAATTTTCTAATAAAAATAGAATGTTGGATAATAATTTTAGTTGAAATGCTCAAATTCCAATAAGAAGAAACAAAAATTGAATATATCTTACACTGCTATAATGCCCACAAACAATCCACTATAAACTTTAAAAATTAAAATATTTTGCATGTAAACATTAAGAGCTAACTGTTGTTTTTATTCATATGAGATATAATAGATAAATTATTACAATGATGAGTGTTCCATATATAGGGAACATATGGTGACCATCCATGAAAGGATGCGTCCCTTGAATAATCAATAACTATTTATTATTATCATTTAATTATTATATATAATATTTAATAATTAATAATTATATTATTAATTATTATTCTAAGAGAATGTCTTCCCAATGTTGTCTAAACATGAACACTCCCTCTCAACGAGGGAGACATTCTGCATCATGCCAATCTTGTCTCTGAAGTATAAAAACTTCACCTTAGACTTATGACACTTGTCTTTCAGTATTGTGAGACATCTCTCTCCCACCTAAATCGAGGAGAAACTCCTTATGCGACTCTCCCTTTGAGCCAATTAAATCTCTCTAAGATCAGGCTCACTCTCGGTCCACATGTAATAAAACATAACATCTTGAGTCTTTATCAATTCTTTTCAAATCACCATGACTAGGACAAAGACCACATTGAGAAATTTCACCACAAGTACACACCTATGAGTGAATGTTATCTTGATGCTAACTGACATGTGGAAATCACTTCAAGCACCTCAAGTCCATATTATTCCTTTTCATGATCAAGGAAGGACTACGTCTGGGCACATTTACCACGAGTGCACATTTATGATAAATGTATCATATCTCCCTTGGTTTGCATCCCAATCTAGGAGAAGTTATGCCCAATGTTGAAACATCAACACTCTCTCTTAGCTAGGGAGGTATTTTTCCATAGTAGTACACAACTACTGTCTAGAGACATGTAGTCTCTACTAGTGGTACAAAACCACCATAGTAGAAAAAGGTTCTTCACATGATACTCCCATGTGGACTTCTAGAGGCTACACCCTCTTGAAATATTAGGGTCAACTCCCATAGTGTGTGACGTCAAGGGTCAACTCCCTTGACATGTCCTCATGTTCTCTCGACATGGAATGTTGGGATATAAGCCCAAATGCATTGATCCCTTCTCAAATAAGTGTCCCACTTATTCCTTCTCAAATAAGTGTCCTCACATATCAACTCAACTAAATTCATAGAGGAGTGCCATCTAGAGAATTTTTATCACACATGGGCTTCCCATGTGGAATTCTATAGGCTACAACCTATAGAAACATTAGGTTCAACTCCCATAGTATGTGACGTCAAGGGTCAAATCCCTTAACATGTCCTCATGTTCTCTCCACATGGGACATGTCCTCATGTGCTCTCCATAAGGGATGTTGGGCTTAAATCCCAAACACACTTATCCCTTCTTGGAAAAGCGTCCCACTTCTCCCTTCTTGGATAAGTGTCATCATAGATAAACTCAACTCAGTGACAGAGGAGTACGATCTGCTACAAACATCAACACTCCCTCTCAGGAAGGGAGGCATTCTATGCCACACCAAGTCTATTACAGAAGTACTTGAACTTTATCTTAGTTTTGTAAGAACATCAACAACCTACTCATTTGTAGGAAGGTACATCACAAGTTCTTCCTTCCTTTGCACCATGTCTCGGATGTAATGGTACCTGATCTCAGTTTGGTTTGATTTGTAATGAAACACTAGATTCTCTAGGATCTTCACACATCTTTAGTTACCATAATGAATAATGGTGGAATCCAACACATGTTTGGATAAATCTGCAAGTATCTTGCGAAGCCACACTAATTCATGAACTGAAATACTTAATGAAATGTAATGTTATTCTTTTGTTCTCAAATCCACATAAGTATGTTTTCTGCTACACCAGGAAACCATGGAATATTCCAAAGTGAAGCAACACACGAAGGTGCTCTTTCTGCCCACTGTGCTCCCTACCCAATCAGAGTCAATATATTCTTACCATATCATATCAATACTTGAAGTATATGTCATGCCACGTCCAAATGTGCCTTGAAGGTATCTCAACACATTCTTTGCAACAGTATAATGTGTCTATCCCATCTAACTCATAAACTCGCTAAGTGTAGTCACTGCATAGAAAATATTTGGTTTGGTGTTAACTAGATATATTAATGATCCAATCATCTTTCTGTACAGATTCAGATCAATTTCATCAGAATCATAAAAATACACACTAAGTTTCTTCACATTCATCACCATTGGTGTAGCCAGAGGATTCAAGTTCAACATCAGCAAAATATTCTTACCATATCATATCAATACTTGAAGTATATGTCATACCATGTCCAAATGTGCCTTGAAGGTATCTCGACACATTCTTTGCAACAGTATAATGTGTCTATCCCATCTAACTCATAACTGCATAGAAAATATTTGGTTTGGTGTTAACTAGATATATCAATGATCCAATCATCTTTCTGTACAGATTCAGATCAATTTCATCAGAATCATAAAAATACACACTTAGTTTCTTCACATTCATCACCATTAGTGTAGCTAGAGGATTCAAGTTCAACATCCCAAACTTCCTCAATATCTCAATTATGTACTTCCCCTGACTCAGGAAGATCTCATCAGTTCTCTTCCACAACTCTAGTCCCAAGAATTAGTGCATCATACCAATGTACTTCATCTCAAACTTAGAGGCGAAAACATACTTGCATTCAACAATAAGGATCTATGTACTGGTGAGGAATAAATCATAAGCGTAGAGGACCAAAATCAGGTACTCACCATTAACAGTCTTGTAGTACATGTTGGGATCGACAACACTTTTGTTGAAGTCCAAAAATTATCAGGTGTCCATCAATCGTTGCATACCAAGCTCGATGTGGTTTCTTGAGTCCATACAAGGCCATCCTCAACATGCACAGATGAGAATCCTTCTTATGTATCACGAAACCATCTCCTTCTTATGTATCATGAAACCATCTGGTTGTGTATACTTCTTCCTCAATATCTCCATTAAGAAAGGTTGTCTTTACATCCATCTGATGTACTCTCTAAACCATGGATTTTGCAAGGTAAATAATCATAAGGATATAAGCGTATCAAACAACATGAGAAAATGTCTCCTCGTAATCTATTCCCTCCACATGAGAGAATAATCTAGTAACAAATCATGTTTTGTGCCTCTCGATGCTCCATCAACTATGTGTTTGATCTTGTAGATAAATTTGTAAGTCACTACAGAATTCCCCTAAGCTCACAGAACAATATCCCACACATCATTCTTGATGATGTATTGATACTCCTCCATCATTACATCTCTACATACTGGATGACTAGTTTCCTTCTCATAATAGGAAGGCTTAAAATGAATGATGTGGCTCATAGATGTGGCATAGAATGAATATCTCTAAGGTCTCTTGGTCACTCGGAAGGTACCATGAGGAGATGAATATGCTTCTACCTCTTGCACAGTTTAACGATCCCATGTAAGTTTTTTCTGACCTAATACAATATCTTTTGGAATATCTACTCGAGCTACAAGAGAAACGAGATCAATTGGATCAATAGGCTCAGTTGTCTCCCTCTAAACTGCTAGAGGGTGAGGGGGATAAGGCACCATCTATTTCTATCTCTCACTATCAATCTTCATGTGAGATCCTTTAGATCTCTTGAAAGATGACTCATTCTCAAAGGTAAGGTCTCTACTCACCTCAATATGTCTCTGACCAGGGATGTAGATCCGGTATACCTTTAAATACTCATTGTACCTCACAAATGTATCCATTCTTCCTTAAGGGTCTAGCTTGGTCCTTTTCTCCTTGGGTACATGAATGCATACTCGACACCCAAATATCCTAAAGTGTCCAACCTCAGGCTTCACTCATGAACTGTGTCCATGCTAGAAATCTCATGATTCCCTCGTGGAACACACGTCTAAGTTCTCTCATGGAACCAATGTCATGGAACCAATGTCTACGACATATGGAGTTTACCTCTTGGAACCAATGTCTCACAAGACATATTGAGGTTTCCTCGTGAAACCAATTTCTCGGCTCTTTCATACCTTTACTGGAAATATAACACTTTGAATTCCGATGAGGCAATTTATGTTTCTCAATTTCTGGTACATCAAGGGAAGAAAAACACTGGTCATAACATTTGACCATTCCTCGTTCCAGATTTCAATGTCATTGGATGAAACATCACACTTCTTAATGAGATGATATTTGATTTCTCTAGTTAAAACATCTTTAATTGCATCTCTTATGCGCTTAACATTTAACTTTATAAATGTTGGTTCTTCATATAAGTCTTTCACAAAGACTTTGTAACCAACACTGCCTTCAGTAGTGTATATAAATTCTTCTTTCTTATTCCCCACGGCATATTCACTTGTTGATGTATGCTCAATCACGTGACACTTTGGGAGCACTTGTCTAGACTGTCGTAACCTGAATAGTTTTCGGTCCGTCAGATTCTCCTTGCGGTCGCTTGCCTTTTCCATTGTTGGGTGAACTACCTACGCTCTCACGTAAATCTGTCATTGTCTCTGGTGCTTTCCAAGATCGCTAATGCGCCTCACAATGTGTCTTTTAGTGCACCCAAATGATGTGATGTAAAGGTGAAAAAATGGTTTATGTAAACCTTTTTAAAGTACCTTCCCATCCTGCAATTCTTTGTTTCTCTCTTGCGCAGTGGAATTTGCATGTATTTCCAAAATCACAAGTTTTTGTCTGCATTATATAAAATTGTCATTCATGTTGATTGAAGGACACTTGTTTTTAATTTGGGAAGATGTTTCTCCCTAGAATTTCACACTTTTCGGATAAGGTCCGATCTCTGCCTCCATACCCTCATGCTGTTGTTATAGATTATTTTACCACATAGCCTTAATGCAGAGTCAGAATCGATGTTTCCCTTCTAATGAAATTAGAGGTCGTTATCGTGATGGAGATGATGATGGTGATGGTTGGAGCGACATGTCAAAATACAAGAGAGTAATTCCAAGAAATTATGTCTGTCACATTTTTCCAAAGTCTAAATTTGTCATTGAATATTACACCAGGTATCTTTGTCACCACATCGTGAACATTCGTTATCCATAGAATCAATCCGAGTTCATCACATCAATTTATGAAAGCAACATTTCCAATGTGGGGTCCTCCAAATGAATATACCATTAAATAAGACACGTTAATATCTAGGGTGGCGGCTTAAATATTTCTACCCCACACAACTGTTTTGATGCAAGTTATCTTCTCTCATTTTCTTGCGCCTCTAGTGATGGAGTCAAGGCCAATCCTACTGATACCATGTTGTTTTTCATTATATGAGATATATACTATAACATCCGCAAACTTGTGGCTGGTAAACGCCGAAAGCCTAAAGGTTTTTGCTGTAAAATTCCCAACTCATTAAAAATAAATAAAATTTGAGGTTTTTTCTTGGTTCTTTCATTTGTGTTGCCACAATTCATAGTCAATTTAAAAATCTGGAGCTCTTTTTTATTTTCTCATTTAGAAATGATCAATTTAAATAATCTACATATATCAATTTAGAYTCAACCTATAAACAAACTCATTTAAAAKACTAACAAATAAATAACATAACACTAATGTAATTACATGATATATAAACAATATATATTAAAAAATGCAAACATATTAAAAAAAATCAAAATAAATAAACTTATCATATATAAACCTATCATATATATAAATTGATGCTATATATTATATAMATTTTTAATCTATGGCTGATATACATTTTTAAACTATGGCTGGTGASCTATAAAATGCACAGAAACCAAAACATTAGACAGGCTATGGCTAAGGTATATGATTCTTTCCTGCGAATAAAAAGAYAAATCATGATTATGATAAATATATACCCAATGGAATCTGTTAAAGGAAAAAAAATTAAACTTCAAAACTTTATTACCTTAATAATTGTGGTACCGCGAAATTTGAATGGYCGCCCAAACCTACCATTCAACATGCATCTAGTTTAACCACCCGTTAGTTTCATTATTGCGTTAATTGAAACACGGGAAGTGGTATCACCACACATGCAGGCTTGACATTAATAAAATGTTTAAAAGTGTTTAAAAGAGAACAATGATTGCTGAAATATTACAGATTCAGATTAACCTATCTCTTTCACCATTAACTTATCGGTGTTCACCAACCATTGGCTCTCTCAAGGAAATTATACTCAGAGAAGGATAATGCTTCAAAAACTGTTACAAAATATTCCTGGCAGGGTTATTACAAAATATTTGCGCCCTCCTTCATTAGAAAAAAATACCCACAAATGTTAGCGGGGTGCCCTCCTTCATGAAAGAAAACAATTAGCGAATGCTCAAAAGAACAGATGTTCATGCACGATTATGTAGAAGATAAATTAATTTTAAGCATGAGAAATTCTTTTTAAATCCGTGAGGCCCAAGACGATATGAAACTAATGACGCACATGCAATTCAAATAAACAGACAGACAAGGGCGCAATGCAACATGCACACAGACATGGTGCACATGCAATTTAAAATCCATCTATTTAATGAACAAATGAATATAAAATGTAGAGAACATTTGTTGCTCACCTCACCTCACCTCTTTGCTGATGTTGATACCGATGTTGTGCCTTTAAGATTGTTTCCTTCTCTCCTCTATGCTCATGCCTCAGTATTTTCCTCTATACCACCTTGTATTATGTGTAGTAAGTCAGGCAAGAAACAGTCTAGAGCATTGGGCATGGTAGTATGCATCGTAAGTCAGGCAAGAAACGGTCTGGGGCATCGGAGGTATGAAGAGGCGCGGGGCATTAATGGAATGAAACGGTCGGGGACATCAACAGTTTGGAGGTATCAAGAGAAGCAGGGCATTAATGGAATGAAGACTTGCGCTAGCCATGATTTCTTGACTACAAATGAATATGAAATGATAATTATTCAAATTATGGCAGTCGACATCTTAGGTGTAAATCGGGGCATTGTAGGTGTATCTTAGATATGAAAAACGTGGCAGAAACGTATCTTAGATATGAAAAACGTGGCAGAAACTTAAATTTAATACAGTAAAATAGAAAAAGTTAATAGTGAAGTAAATTTGTTAATCATTTGAATGTGGCAATTAGTTAGTCACACAGTAATTTCTTAATCATATTAAGTAAATGTTAAAAAGTAAACAGGTTAACGTAGTCCTTTAAAAATGCTAGAAAGTTATGAACATGAGATCTCATTCATTGATTTGGAAGGACTACTAAGAATATGCCAACATCTTCAATTGTTAGCCAACATCTTCAATTGTTAGCCATTAGATTAGAATTTGAGATTAAAAGGTGATTAATTGTGCCCATTGCTAATAAGTGTACGCCTTTCTGCTTAAATATATATATTATTACAATGATAAGTGTTCAATATATAAGAAACATATGATGACCATCCATGAAATAATGCGTTCTTTGAATAATCAATAACTATTTATTATTATCATTTAATTATTATATATGATATTTAATAATGAATAATTATATTATTAATTATTATTCTTCCCGATGTTGTCCAAACATCAACATGAACATGACGATTTTTTCTGGAGCAGAGCTAACAATTCATGAATGGAGAGGTAAAAGCCAATATACATGTAAGAAGAATGTGAGAAAGCTAAAGAGAAAACTTATTTTTCGCCAAAGGCCAAACTCAATTGAGATGCTACTAATGAGAGGAACAAAAACGAATGCTAAGAGAATAGTAAAGGTGGTGGCTTTAAGTTAGGGTAAGAATGAAGCACAATAAATGCATGTCGTTTCTCCTCTTTTCACAATAAATGCCATCAACCACAAACAAATATGTGGTGCACCCAACTGCCAAAAATCTTGTTCCAACATAACATATCGCCCATCATAAATCCAATATTCATATAACATAACATACCATTTCCAAACTCAAAGTCGAATCAACCTCTCATATGAATTTCATAGTAATAAAATTCCAATTTAACACTTATCATTGAAACAACATGTCCCACATTCCTTGCTAGTGGAGTATTACACCCAACATAATAATCATTTTGCCCATATATATAAATATGCCATAAGTTGCATGTCACTTATAGTTGGAGCAATATATCAAAATCTAAGGGTAGCAAGAGTAAACTGATATGTTTAATGAAATAAGCATTTTCTCTGTTTTAATATCAAATTGATAACACACCAAGGATATCTTAGTTGCATATAGAAATAGCTTAGGATCTTCCCTTATTCTAAAACTTTAGAATCTTTATGGTAAGGTAATCATGAGCACAATGAAAGGATCTCTTTCTATCATTAATTTTTGAAAGGGGTCCTACTTATCTAATATTATTTAAAATATATATAATTAATAACTCATTAAAAAACTTATGTTGTGCTTTTCAGAGTTAAAGTGAAAAATGCAACCTTTAAAAAATGAGAATTCATCTTTTCCACTCAATTCCAATAAGTATTAAAAAAGATTAACACGTATGTTCTAGCATATCCTTATACAATGGGGTTCAATCTCTTTCCAAAATTACTAGCCATAAATGAGTGGACAAATCCTTCAAAATGTTGAGTGGACAAATCCTTCAAGGATCTTCTAATTCATTAGAAAAATCTTAAAATTCAGTTGCCTCAATGGCCTAGAAATTTCCTTACCAAATCCCTAAGCTTTATTTTCCTCAATGATTTCACAAAATCACTTCATGACACAACGAATAAAAAAGGGGTCATTTTTAATCTAACTTAATAGGAATACACGTGTTCCTAAGAATGCATGTATGTTAGAGTCTAACAATAAATCTAATGAAAAATTGTTTATTTAAGTGTAATAGTAATTCCAATTAAAATTTTATTTTTCTACTACTG
This sequence comes from Picea mariana, assembly GCA_032191745.1. Taxonomy (NCBI): domain Eukaryota; kingdom Viridiplantae; phylum Streptophyta; class Pinopsida; order Pinales; family Pinaceae; genus Picea; species Picea mariana. The sequence goes on from JASDQU010014432.1 coordinate 211,116, forward strand.
CATTATTTCTTGTATTTGAGATTTCAATACTAACCCTGAACAATGATGAGCCAAATTAATTCATGTTAAAGAAAAGTCTGTAGACTAATCAACAGATATGTGCCTGCTTAGGGATGAAAATATGGTCAGAAGTTAAAACATTAGAGAACTGGAATGAAGTTTAAAGAGTAACGTTTAAAAACAAATCGATTGGTATTTTCTTCATAGGAGTTATTCACGTGAGAGAAATCTCAATCATTAATTTAAAGTTAAACCTACAGTCATAATGACGGTTGAATAAAAAAATTTCATTATTTTTGTATGAATTGATAATAAATTTTCATAAAAATAATTATCTTGCTTCTGTTGTAACATATTATATGAATTCTATTCGCACTCAAGAGTTTATAAATAAATTATGGAGCGATACATAAATTCTTTTCCAATGAAACACTTATGCGATATGGTAGGATATTAAAATTACAAACAATGATTTATATATAGTTTCTACATTATTAAAATATAGTTGGAGTGGAAATTAAATTATAGAGTATAATTTATTAGTCCAGTAAAAATTATATTTTTTAATAGTGAGTATTTCAATTCACTATTATATGGAGTTAAGTTTAGAGTTAAATTTAGAGGGGTAGGATATGTTTCATACACCAATTTGATGTGTGGCTTAGTCACGAACTTAAAAATATGTTATTTTTATCATTATTTTTGTTATTGTTATTGTTATTGTTATTGTTATTAACTTTGAGTTGGAAGGATGATTGATAATGATATGTAGGTGTACATATTTGTATTCACAAATTGGGATATGGCATAGTCAATCCTTAGTTAAATTTAGTATAACTTTAGTGAAATTAATGGTTAAAAATATGGGTTTTCTCATTTGAGGTTATAAATTCAAATCCATAAGGAGTATGTAGGTAAGGATGAGAAAATAACATAATAGTAAACATATTAATATTGTTACATCTCTCTACAATAAGAATTGAATAAATCTTTTAAAAATGATTAAAATTAAATAAAATGTATGCACATGTGCAAGCTTTAAAATGTGGTTGAATTAAAATGGATTAACAAAGACTAATGAAAGCTAAATACTCATGAGTAGTTAATGAATTAACAAAGACTAATTAAAGATAAATACTTTCTCATGATGATTTTACTTAGTCCATGCTTCCATAACTACATGATAAAACTTCCCCACCAACCTCTTACATGAATTCAATGATTCATTTTCATAAGTAAAAGGAAGTGGATTATTCATCATTATTCAACTGAAAAATACCCATCTTCACCTTTCGAATGAAGAAGAAGTATATGAAAAGGAAAATAGAACAAGTGAATTCATCAAAAAATGTAGGAGTAACTTCAGAATAATAATAATAAAAAAAATACAAACTCCATCATGACCAACATAAGACCGATCATGAATTTTATGTTGAAACAACATGTGGTTATATCTCAGCAAAAAGAAAATAAATGGGTGGTTAGGAACTTCAAGTGATTGAGAACCAAACAATAAGTAACCACTGAGCAAGTTAATGACAATGCATTTAAACTAAATATGCATACATATATGAAGACATATATTAAGTGATGAATGTGGAGAATTTGTGGTTATGTGAGTTGTCCTTATTGGATGGGGATTAAGAATTTAATCATAGTGAAATATTTCASTGTGAAGGCACTTAAGAAATTAAGGAACTAGAGAATATAGTGTTGTGGAGGAAAGTTCAAGATACTTGAAGATGATTGCATAAATTATACAAAATAGACCTTAACGTCAAATCAGCTAGGAGAGCATGATGGTATGGGGAAAYAAATTCTCATAAGATCAATCTTAAATGATAAATTCGATATATACGATATGGATCTCCAAATTACATATTTACATAAGCAGGCCAATTGTACGTGCAAATTATTGATCAGTCATTAATGAAGTATACAATCGTTCAAACAAATTTATCACTTAACCCTAATCACTGAACAGATTTATCCTAGGTCAGACACTGAAACCGATTTAACCAATTTGAAACCCTTCTCTTCTACCTACTTCTTCCCTTGGTACCTCTTCGCCATCCATCGCATCAGCTCCTTCCTAAACTCTTTATCGTTGCGATCAAAAGACTCATAGAGTTGCCTTATCTCCTGGACATTGCCTAGAAAAGTGTCACGATATGTTATACGATCTTTGAAAAACTGAGACTGCGAAAGTTTCAGCTCCCGCTCTCCTTTCATCAAGGGCACTGGGGAATTGTTCTCCCTTGCAAACACTCGCTCCCCCATCAAGAGAGAAACACAAATTGCAATTAACAAAATTAAGCCATGTAAAGAGAGTGCTTAAATGGAGAGAAACATGAAGTGTTAGTCATCTAAGTAGACAAATGATTATGTGTAAAAA